>APFE031421355.1:127742-146153 GCA_000404065.3 Pinus taeda | reverse complement strand
TTTTGATATATTTTTATATTTTTTTGTAAAATTCTAAGATTAAAATAAAACAAGACTAAAATCTAAAATTAAAATCTAGATCTAAAACTAACACTTTACCATATATACATAAAAAAGGGAGAATCTAAATTCCAAAAAAGAAAAAACTCAAATCTAAAACCTAAAATAGAAATTTTTTTTATGCCTTTTTATATTTTTTGGATATTATTTTTTTTAAATCAAAATTTAAACAAAATTAAACTAAACTTGAATAAATCTAAAATAAAAAATAAAGAAAAATGAAACCAAAGAACATTGAGTATATTCATCTATAACCGTTTTAGATTTTTTTGAATTTAATCTTAAAATAGACTTTAAAAATTAAATCTAAATAAATCTAAATTCAAAATAATCTGAAAGGACTGACCCTTTTGTAACCTTTTATTTTTTATTTATTTTTTTAAATTCTAAACTAAGAGAAAAAAATGAAAAGGAACCTTTTATTTATTTATTTATTTTGTTTAAGCCATTTATGATTTTTTATATCTTTTATATATTTTTTAAATAAAACGGAAGTAAAATTAAAATCTAAACTAAAGCCTAACTATACAAAATCTAAACTAAAATGTATCTAAAATCTAAAAAAAGAACTTTTATATGCCTAAACTTAAAACCAACGTAGAACAAAAATCATAAATTAAAATGTGTCAAACCTAAACCTATCCTATCTAACCAAATGCACGACACACCAAACGCACACACAAGAGATAAACAAAAATCGAAAATGCTTGATTGCAGGTCTGACGGTGTAAAGGAAGAGCAGGCTTAGCAATGGAGCACTGGCTGCGGATTGACTGTATATGGAGATGCTGCAAAGAAGAGGTGGGCAGCAGCGTAAGGAGTTGCAGGTATGATGGCAAAAAAAAAAAAAAAATCGTGGATTCCTGGCAGTGTGGAGAGGTAGCTGCACGTAGATGGTTGCGTACATGTGAGATGTGCGTGGGTCTTGCCGTGTTTTCCAGGCAGCGAAGGAGAGGTAATGCGATAGTTGGAAGAGATGATCTGAGTGTGTGTGTATATATATATATTTCTCTTTTGTTTTTACTGTTTGCTTGAGTGCAGGTTGGAGCAGTATGCATGGGCAGAAAGAGTAGGGATAGCAATGGCTGCGTGGGAGAGCAAATGTGAGGTTTTTCTTTAAAGGAAATACGCATGTGATGAGGGTTTGGCAAAGCAAAATTCGATGGAACAACGTGAGGGGTTTCTTTGCCAGCGTAGGTTATGGCAGTTCGATGGGTTATGCGTGGAGCAGAGGAAAAGTGACTACGAATTTGGCTTTGGACAGCAGCGTGTGAGCCTAGGGATTTGATTTGCAGCAAGGTGAGAGGTGCTGAAAATTCCAGAAAATCCCAGGACAGCATACACAAATCAAAAATTTCTGCTAGAAAAATGACCTCAGGCAACAGAAAGACTGAAAACCCAGGAAGTAGACAGGAGAACTTCCACCAGAACCTCTAAATATTTTCCAGAAATCTTAATAAAATTTTTAACTCACTCTCTTTCAGATTTCTTGAAACCCTCATTAAAAAATTTTAGATCTGAAAATGAATTATTTTAAAACCCTTGGACTACAAGATTGCTGGTTGATATTCTTGGAAAGCAATTTTAAATGAAACCCCAGCAGAGAGATTACTTGGAGAGTCTCAAATTTCTTCAGCAAAAAACCTGCAAGAACTGATCTTGAGGCCAGATCTTACCCTCCAGGGCCTAGATTTGGCTTCAAACAAAAATTTCTCCTCAAACTTGTAGCCTGCAACTTGTTAACAATGAAAACAAACAACCAAAACCTGAAAATGCAAAAAATAAATGAAACTCTAAAAACCTTAAGAACCAACGAATAATTACAGTATTTACAAACTGCAGGCTCTAGGTATTTATCATTATGCCATAGAAATATTTTCAAAATTTTAAATTTGATGTGAGGTGCTTCAGAAAACCCTTCATGCATTCATAATTTTTTTTTCAAATGATAAGCTCGGGATCAAAACTGGCTGGGCTCTTTCAGAAAACGCAATCTGGGAGCTGCCTGGTTCAACCGAGAACTTCTCCTAATGCCCGGTAAACTTAAAATTAAGGAGATCTTGCACAGCTTAAATCAACCATTAACATAGAGGGAGAAAACAATAGTGAAATTCAGATCAAATGGAGATACCTGCCGTTATATTTCAGAAATTAAACTATCATTCAAACCCCAGAGATCAGACAAGATACCTGTGCCTAAATCAATCTTCATCAAGCTATTATCAATGGCTGAAAATAAAATTATGCAGAAAAATAAAACATCTTACAGCATTTCCAGAAGAGTAACACCAACAAGATTTCAGCCCCAAAGTCTTTCTTTATTGCACAAAAAGTGACTACAAGAGAGCTTTCTTTAGCACACGACTCTCAGATCCAATCTGATCTCAAATGACCCCTGACACTCTGTTTAAAGAAAAATTTCCCAACGGCTAGTTCAAGTGATCCATGTCAAAATGATCTCGATAGTCGATGAGGATCAAAATCCCTTTTAATTTCATTGGTCGAATTTTTAAATATTAAAAAAATCAAAATCTTGATTATTTTATCAAAACTTTGACTTATTATTATTTTATTATTAAAATTTAAATTTTATTTTTTATTTTAACTTTAATTTTTTTAGTTATTTTTATTTAACTTATTTATCTATTATTTTTTTTTAAATTTTAATTTTTTTTTTTGGATCCTCGAACTTAGTCTTTGGAAAAATTACCTAGGACCTAGGACTTAGGACTTATGAGGGGATTAAAACATTTTCTAACCATCAAGACACTTTACATCATGACTTTTACAAGTTTACATCTCAAGGGGGAAAACCCATTTGACATAGTCCCTCATAGACTACCCAGTTCTGCGACACAAACATAATCTAGCAAATCAAGCAATTTGTAATAACCTAACCAAATAGTTAGAATTATTTTCAAATTACTTTTACATAGGCCAAAGCACACTAGGATTCCCTTAAGATTCCAATGACAAAATTCATTTCGGCTTTGGGGTTAGGCTGAAGGAAAACTCTGCCGATCATGGATCGGTGACACAAAAAACCTTCCAGAACGTAGATTATCACTAGAAAATTATGTTTGCCTAGGCAATTTACATACATGACTCAGATCTGCTAAGATTATTTACAATTTACACATGCAGACTAGGTTTACAACATAACAAGATCGGGCTGATGATGACAGTGGAATGGCACGGACACGTTGATCAAGCGCTATCCCTTTTGCGAAAAAAGGGGTGTATTGCTATGGGTAATTGACATGTAGTGGTCAACACCTCCCATTACCAAGTGAAGACAAGAATGTTGTGCCTATCTTGTGTCTACATTTCCATTCATGGCCTTGATCTAGACTTACGGCTGTTAGTCCTGGTCTAGTGCATGACACATGAAATGGAAAAACACAATTGTCACTTCGTTGTAATCAGGGGCGATCCAAAACTCCCTCTTGATCAGGGATCTGTCAGAGCTCCCTCTTAACTAGGGACTCTTTCATTCATCAACAACTTCTTCTTCGTGGGTCCTTCAATTGCTTGATCTCCTTCCTTTCTTTGATGTCATGGAGTCTTTGTTCGAACTTCTTCTAGGTAGGGCACCATCCATCGATCACTTTCCTTCTTGGTTTGTCATGTCATTAGTTCCTTCGCGGAAAGTGGCCTTCATGTCATATATCCGGTTCTCTTGTCATCTGGTTATTCCTTGTCATCTTGTCTATGCTTCAGACTACTCTTCACATGTATGCTTCTTTGTACTTGCTCGTTCCCATGGTTTGATCTAGTAACCCTTTATGAATTCATCTTGATATTGCTTCAACATCAAATGGTTCTTTTGTTAGTGTTGATGCCTTGAAAATCGTTGCATCGACATCAGGGATAACCACACGGTTCGGACCTTAAAGGCAACACCTTTTCCGTTTGGTGTGGTGGCTCACACTGGATATAATGGGACCAGTTTCCCAATGATTTGTAAATAGGATGGATAAGTGTTTGATTGTCTATTATCTAATGGTAATGATGGATGATTTATCCTAATATGCAAAAATATAAACAACTAATCTATCCCGGGAAATCTCTGTTTTAGTGCAATTCTTGGTGATTCTTATTGAAAAGTAGGCATGTAGATGACTCTACTTTTAAACAAAAATATTCATTCATATGATAATTACTTTGTTCAAGTAGTTGAACAAAGTAATAATTAAAACATTATTACACCATCCTTTATATACCATTGACATAAATATGAATGAATAAGTAACAATCCTTAAACATTCAATAGTGATAAACTAAAGGACTATTATGAAAGCACATACATATATCAAATGATAGCAAAAATGAATAAATGTTGATTCATATAAAAGTATGAAACAAAGACATAGATAGTAGTACCATATGTAATTTGAATCCCCTCCGATATCAATCGCATTCAGATCCCCTCTTTCAATTTAGAAATACTTTCACAAAAAGCAATAGTGCATATCCCATCAAAGTACTCTTCATTAAAATTCAGAATGCAGGTCCAGTCTTCATAAAAAAATATATATCGGAAACACCTTTCTAGGTCCAGTCTTCAACTATCTGCACCTTTCATATCTCCAAGGCCTTCATAGGTGTCAAGGGTCCTTTGATCTTTTCCATTGTCCTGCCTTCTTTCGGGAGATGTCTTCAATGGATCTTTGTTAGATAGTGATTCTTTGTGATCATGGTGTTCTGCAGATGCTTGATCTCTTTCTTCACTATCTTTTTCTTAGATAGATTGGTCAACCACCTTATCCTCCTTGTGAGAGCACTTCTTCACTGCTTGCTTCTAGGACTAGTCAACATTCCTTCTTCACTTGCTTCTTAGTTAGCAATCTTATATTCCTTATGTGAGTATTTCTTTTGTTGATCTTCATTGCATTGTAGTACATGCCTTGGAGCATGTCATTGGTGAAAGAGATTCTTTTATACTTTGACCAGGTTATAGAACTATTCTGATGACTCAATAATATACATATGATAACATGACTAAACTTTGATACATACCTCATCCTGATTCTCCTTTGATCATATTAGCTTCATTTGGTTGTCCTTGTTGTGGCCCTTCTTGCTTCATCTTAGCTTGCCTGCATATCATCCTTTTCTTGAATCCCATGAATGGGATTGTCAATGAGACATCTGCTTTTGTTTATGAATCTTCTTTCGACGATTCCATCATAGGATCTTGAAGATCCTTACCTTGCAAATGTTTCTTTCCTTTTGATGATGGAGGTCTCCTAAGATTCTTAATCATGATCAATTTTTTTTCATTGTGGATGAGGTCCTATACTAGGTATGCTCCTTCTACATGAATATCTTGAGCTATGTCTATTATGCTCCTATATTCTAGAAGATATTTCTAACCATGCATTTAGTTCTATTATAAATGTTACTTCTACATGAGTACCTTTACAACTCTATGTACATCATGCTTCTAGATTCTAGAAGATGTTTCTAGCCATGCAATTTTATTCTAGCCATGCTCCTTCCTTTGGTTCTTGTCTTCTTCTTTCATTTCTTGAGTCACATGAGCTTCTTCCCTTTTTCTTTTGTTGTTGTTGTCCTTCTTAAGTTTAGGACAATTCCTTTTGTAGTGTCCATATTCTTGGTATCCGAAGCATTGGACTTTGGACATATCTTTGTTGTTTGTTCTTCGTGGACCAAATATGCCAAATTTTCCCTTTCTCTTGGCCATGGTAGAAAAAGCTTGCTCCTTTGATCCCACATCTTCATTGGATTTGAGTGTGGTTTTCTCTATCTTGCATAGAGACCACATTTCAGTTAGTGTGGTAGCTTCCTTCTTGGCATATATGCTTGATGTGAAGTTGCCCCACTCCTCAGGTAGAGTATTGAGTACTATAGTTGTCATTTCTTTGTTGGACATGACTTCCCCTAGCTCTTGAAGTTGATCTCTCATCTCAGAGATCTTCATGAAGTAGGGAGCTATTCCTTCTTTTGATATCTTCATCTTGTACAATTCATTTCTTAGAGATATCACTTCCCCAGCTGTGGTTACTGAGAATAACTCTACTAGTTTATCGTATTTTTCTTTTGAAGTTTCAAATTTGAAGACATAAGGAATCAGAGAGTCCTTGATAGATTCTATTAGAATCCTTTGAGCTTTTGTCTCATCCTTATTGTACTTGGCTAAGGCTTGAGATTGTTCCTTAGCAGGAATAGTAACATTCCCTTTGATGTGTTCTAGGAGTTCATTCTCCTTGAGAAGTAAATCAATCCTCTTCTTCCATGCAAGGAGGCTATTGGTACCTACCAATTTGTTGCTTTCCTTGCAAAAAGACATTGATGTTTTTTCAAAAGGGGACATATACTTACTTGATAGATTTTTAGATGTAGTGGATTTGCTTTCTCCTTGAAGACTTGATGGCTTGCCTTCCTAGGATCTTGATGTTCTTCAAGTTGCCTTCTCCAAGTGACTTTCTTGATGATAAGATTTGCTTGATGACTTGTAGATGATGTAAGTCCCTCTTTGATCTGTTCTTCTTTGTAGGTGCCTTTATGTAAGGCTCTTCTTCTTGCTATGTAATCTTCCTTGATGAATGATAGATGGTAGGCATTCTTGTCCCTGAAGTGATTGAGACTTTTTGGCTTGATGCTTCAACTTTGTAGATGTCCTTCCTTGATGAGTCACCTTATGAGTGTTCTTGAGATGCCCTTTCCTTGATGTGTCACCTTAGCTCTGATACCATGTTGAAGAATCTAGGGCAATTAGGTGTAGTGTGATTCTTATTTGACTTGATAACAATTTGTGCAGTTTTTTTACTTTTTTCTTGTTAGATTAATCTTCTTCTTCTTCTTATTAATGCATGTGTGTGTACTTCATCAAACTGTTACAAAAAACATAAGAACAAGAACACAAAATATTGGCTCTTTGCAAGGGCCAAAAGTTCTCTTCTCTTGAGAGGAAAACCCTTTGGTAAGTTTCTCTTATTGAAGCTTCTTATTGATCAATGCCAAACCCTAGACCCTTGACTACGATATCCTCAAAGCACAAGTCAAGTCTTTCCTCTTTTTTGCACTATGTTTCCTAGCACATGGATTTCCTCCTTCCGACACTTTGCATACCAACACTTCTTTCTTTTCTTCACTGCTTTCTCTAGAGATAGACCTCGACTATGTTAGCTTCTTGATGAGATATTCTTCTTCCTTCCTTCAAGATGTTCTTCACTTAAGGAGACACCCTTTTCGAGACTCTTCTTGAAGTATAGGTGTATGACTATACAACTGCCCTAGTTTTCCCATATGTGGTATGTACCTTAGAGAATTAGGGTCCCTTTCCTTTGCTAGAGAGATAGGCTTCTTCGCTTTACTTGGGTGGCCTTGGAGGCCTAGTTTCAAGCCCAAACAATACTAGTTTATGGATTGTTTGTCCCTGCTGTCATATCCGCAGACTTGACCTTCCTTTCTTCGCACGTGTCATTGTTTCTAGCCCTATAAACAATACTCTTCACTTCGGTTCTCCTTCTCCTTCCTTCGTTGCACTAGGAGACCTCTTCTTCGTCCTTCATTACCCTTTCTCTTGCCTCCTTTCTTCGCAAATTTCAAAGATGCTACATTGACGTTGAGAGGGAGTGGACATCCTCTATATATAGAGGACTGTCCCTCCTTTAGGCCAACTTGAGGCCGACTTGCTGTTCTTAGGCCGACTTGACTATTTCTTCATTATTTTGCTGCTTGAAGGCTTTCAATGCAAGGAGATGAATTTGAATTTGCTTGGAGGTATTCCTTTGACCTTTATACCATTTTATACAGCGTAACATGCGCTGAAAGGGTCTTACATAAATACATTGACTCTTTGACTTCCTAGAAGCACTTAAACATGTGCTTGACCTACTTTAATGGGCAAGAAACTCATTGACAAATATCATGAAAATAATTTCTCCTTTCCTGAATAAATACAAATTTCAAAGATACATTTATGAAGACCGAACCTAGTTACACATTCTTCAACACTGCTCACTAGTTGCCCCTTAGTCCTTTAAAGGACAACACATAGAGACTCCAAGAGGGCTACCACCTAACACTGTTGCAAGTCACTTCTGCTGCATGTACACGGGGTGATCCAATCTGCTCTCTGGGTAGGTGTAATTCCCGAGCTCCAAACTGCTAGGCTAGCTGTCACTTTTGTCCGTCATGGTACTGCACTTCAACACCAATCTTCACCCAACCTTTAGCTCCTCTTCGTCACTTCAAGATAGCTTGTCTAAGGCTACTTTGGGTAGCCAACACACTGCCCTCTACTCGATCAATGGCACCCAATACTACACTGCAAGATTTGCACCGATGAAGGCTTATGATCACCCAATCAAGCCTCCAAATCTGCTCCCACAGGCTACCCAACAATCTGATCCAAAAATGATCAACAAATCTCAGTTTCAACACCTACAAGATGCACCTTCAGCTCACTGTTTTGAGGTCTGCTACATATGCTCAGCTAGGCCTGGTTAGGGCACAAATCAATCCCTTTTCCAGCCTTGTTTCTCTGCCCAGAATTGCACCAAAGTATGCAATTGCCCTTTTCTTGAGAGGCTGAGGAGGGCTGCTCCAAGTTTGGGCTATCCCAACCCTCAACCAACCCTTGGCCTACCTTCAATTGACTACCGCATGCTACAACTTGCTCCTCCAGGATTGCGGTTGCCCTTCTCAAGGGTCTACACCCTTTCCTTTGCCCTCAAAACAATCCTAGAAGCTGCGGTATCACAACAAGGGAACTCAACCCCTTCTCCAGTACTTCAGACCCCTGAAAACCCCTTCAAACAGTCCCAAAACTCCCACGCTGGTCTGCCTCCTTGCTGCGGCCTAGAACAACAATGTCCTCCCTCTTGAATGAGCTTCTCTCTTGTATTTTGTTGCACAAATGGATGAGAAATAACCTCTAGTTCACCTTGTATATATACACATAAACAAGGGCTCCACGAATTGATGAAGAGACATGTCTCTTGGACCAAGCCTACATGACTTGACTATCCATATTTAATTGTCACTTTCAAAAATTCATATCTTTGTTTCTAGAGCTCCAATTTGAGTGATATTTGGAGCGTTAGAATCGGCATGGCAAGCTCTATCACTTCAAATTTTGTCATGCTCAATTTCTTCATGGTTTTGGCCCAAATCCCGATGGGTGCAAAACCCCTACCTTGGGTTCCAAGCCCACAAGTGACCCCTGTGGAGCTTTTCCTTCCAAACCTCGAACGCTAGGGCTTGGAGTACCTCCCAAGCTACACAAATCAACATTCTGCATGCTTGACACCTGGCCTATGCAGAAGCACCTGTTTCAGTTATCATCATCAACAAAGAATGTCACTGGCATATCTGGATTGAGTCAACTTGGTCCCATTATCATACTAGCTGATCTTAAGTCTAAGAAAGTATGACAACAATTCCATACCAGTCATGGAGATTTTGTTGAGAGGAAGAGGCACCAATTCCAAGTATTGTTCTCCCTTAGGCAATTGTACTCTTCCTCCCAACAAGCTGTCCATGACTACTTGCTACATTGTACCGATGTTGATAGCTACTTAGGCTACATGGTATCAAGGCTACATAGTATCAAGGCTACATAGTATCAAGGCTACATGGTAACACAGTACGAGCTCACCCTTCTAGACAATGGTCACATCTTGCTTTCCCTAGAAAGTCAAAAACTGAAATAAACGTGAATATAATAATACTTTCGACCTCCCTCAACCTAGTAAGCATGATGAATGAGAAGGCAAATTGAGTATCTGCAATCTTCAACAATTATAGATGTGCACAGGTTTTATAGATATGTGAGGGCACGGGTACAATTCTGTTCAAAATTGTGGATATGGGGTGCATCGTCAATTAACCTTCCCATCAATATCACATCTGAAGTAATAGATATTAGTGCTAAATTTAATGAATGAATAATGCAAGTTGCCAAAATACCTATGAATATTTAGTTTGCACAATCACGTTGACAACCCTGCCAAGGCATAATCTATGATAATTTTCACATGGGAATCAACAACTACTTCAATAAATTTGATTCACTGCTTTCATAAGTTTTTCAATTCTTTGATAACACCATGAAATTGATGAGGGTTTGGCATGCTAGACCTATCCATCTGTTAGAAACAATACTAACACATAATGAGGGCCATGCTAATTTAATAGGTGTTAGGAGTTTCTCAGTGTCCTCCTTTGCCCTAACCAACAATGTTGTTCTAAGCATCTCTAAATTAGGTTGAACATAGCCAACACATTTCAGTGAATAAAGGAGACCATATAATATAGAAATAGACCCTGATGGGAAGATCCATCTCCTCTTACAACTCTATATGAATGGTCTTTTTTATTTGACCCTTGAGAGCATGCCTTTTCCTTGCTGCTGCTATTGTTGGTTCATTGGAAGATTCAGCTCCATTGCCACTTTTGCTGGATGATTTCTTCAAAAATGAAGGAGGATCCTTAGTTTTATGTACATTACTCATTGTGACCATGTTCCCCATGCTAACAGAGTGCTCTTTTTGTTGAAATTTGTAACTAGGTTCGGTCTTCATAATATCTTATGTATTCTTGATTTTATGTATTTGATGTAAAATAGAAAGAAAATTTATTATTATTATTTTATAGCATGGGTTTCATGCTCAAGGTCAATTTATTTGTAGGTGAAGCACCCATTGTGTGCTTCTAGGGTTTTGTAATAAAGTCAAAAAGTCAAAAGAGTCATTGTCATATGTAATAGACCCCATTTGGCATATTGTAACAAGTCAAAAGAATTTATTCGAGTCAAAATTGTGTCAAAAGTCCCTCCAAGCCCAAGTCGGCTTGCAAGAGAACAAGTCAGCCTCTTGAAGGTAATTTGACCTCCTTAGAAGCCTATATATAAGAATCTGTCGACCTCATTTGAAGGAGATCATCAATCAAGTTCGATTACAAGAAGAAGAGTAAGAAAGAGGAGCGATGGAGAAGACAAGGACTAGAAGCCAACAAAATCTAAAATTTTGGGTCAAACTCTCTCACACGTGAGGAGAAATTATGGCACACTTTGTTGCTAGAAGACCGAATTGCAGTCATCTAAAGGAGCTGACGTTTGGTGTCAACATGATCAATTTTGGAAGCGAAATTTCTAAGGAGGAAGAAGCACCCTAAGCGAAGGAGAGAGGAGGCATAATTCAACCTCTCTCACCCACATGTGCGAAGTTGCATTTGCTGCAGGATGGCCGAAAAGTTGTAGACCTGAAATAGAAGATGAAATTATGAAATAGAGGCCAAAATCTGAAGTTTGAAGCAATTTGACGTAGGTTGAATTTGTGAAAGAGAAGCTCATCTAAAAGGAAGGTTGACTTGGTCTTGGAGTGGCCTTGGTCTAGGGTCTAAAGGTCTTGGAATTCATCATTTGAAGATTCTATAAGAAGAGAAAAATTATTGTGGGTTTTCCTCTCTTGGAGAGGTTTTGGCCCTGGCTAGTAGTCTATATCTTGTGTTGACTTGTTCTATTGATCTTCATGTTTTTGGTAGTTGTTTGATGGTAAGAACACAATATTAATCCAGAGAAGAAGCTAATTATAAATTCTACAAGTTGAAGTAAAAGAACATCTGAAGCAATTATAAATGTAAGAGAAATCACCCTAATCTAGTTGCGCTAGATTTCTCAACATGGTATCAGAGCTAAGGTGACAAGGAAAGGCAATCTGACGATCAGTCAATTGGAAAAAGGATACATAAGGACTAAATAGAAGAGGAAGAGCATCAAGAAGGTCTAGTCATCATATTGCAAAGACCCTATCACCTTGAAGGAAGAACTTTTGCAAGAAGAAAAGAATACCTCAAGGACCCTACACATTTGAAGTATTTTGGGAAGCCTACACATTTTACAACATCATCCAAAGGAAGCAAGAAGAACACTTCATCATCATCAAAGGAATCAAGTTGATCTTCCTCATATTGGAAAGCACAATTCAAAGCATTCTTGAAATAAGAAGAACATCTCTCCTCAGCTTGAAGAAGAAGCATTGTCATTTTGAAGAAGGAAGATCATCCCTCCTTATAAAGCTCACAAAAAGACATCATCATCAAGGAAGCATCTAGTGGAAGACATCATCTTCTAGGAGGCATCTTCATTTATCAAGTAAGTACTTTATATTTATGTCTCAATCTACAAATCAAATGACTACTTTGTGCAAGGAGAACAATAAACTACCTTGCATGGAAGACGATAATAGATCAGATTCTCATAAAAAATGAAGTTTTTGAGTATGTCAAGGGCTCCATCACAAAACCTCCTCAAGAACAATCTCAAGCATTGTGAAAGTATATGAAAGGGGAAATAAGGGCTCAAATAATCCTCATTGAATCTATCAAGGATTCTCTCATTCCCTTTGTGGAAAAATTGAAGACATCAAAAGAGATCTATGACAAGTTGGTAGAGTTGTACTGGGGAAATAATATCTTTAAGAACTGAATTATACAAGATGAAAGTATCAAAAGAAGAAGGGATAACTTCATATCTCACGAAGGTATCTCAAATTAGAGATCAACTACAAGAGCTAGGAGAAATGATGTCAGATCCAAAAATGACCACTTGTGTACTTAATGCACTACCAGATGAATGGGGCAACTTAGTATCAGGCATCTATGGAAAGGAAGAAGCTACACCATTCAATGATCTATGGGAATTATGTAACATTGAAGAAACCAGATTAAAAGCAAACAATGACATTGGATTAAATGAGCTAACACAAGCATTTGCAGATATGACAAGGAAGAAAGGAAAGTTTGGAAAATTATAGCCTCGAAAGAAATTTCAAAATAAATTGCCATATCTTAGATTCAATGTTATAAATGTAATTAATATGGGCACTTCAAGAGGAATTGTTCTAAACTCAAGAAGGGCAACAAGAAAATAAATGAAAGAAATAAAGCCCATGTGACCGAAGAAGTAGAAGAACTGGAAGAGAAGAAGTCAAAGAAGGAAGAAGTGAAAGACCTCTACTATTAAAGGTCTCTCATATATTGAGTTCTTTCTTCAAGACAACAATCATGGTAGGAAGCATTACAGTTATGATAAGATGCATGATAGGAGTAATTAAGATGGCATCATATTGGAAGCATAAAAGGATAGCTGAAACAACAATTTGCAAGTCATCTAGCAAGATAGGAAGATAAGAGATCATCACACTTCATCATCATTAAAAAGAGCATTTGCAGAAAAAGGATCATCGAGGTCCTATTGAAAAGTGTAACTAGGTTCGTTCTTCATAATGACATGTGTAATTGTGATTTTTATGTAATTGATGTAAAGAAGGAAAAAACAAAATGATCGTATGCTTGCTTCATGGGTTTCATGAGCAAGAGATTTTATTTTTAGATGGCTCCCGTTGAGAGCCTTTAAGATTTGTCATAAAAGTCAAATAGAGTAAATGTCATGTGTGAAGAACCCTTCTTGGGCATGTTACAAATGTATTTAAGTCTATAGGATTGTCTAATAGCCGTCCAAGACAAGCACATGTTACTCCTTTGCAAGTCGGCTTCAAGATGAAGTAAGAACTCTCATGTCGGCTCACCTAATAGAGACACACCTCTTCAGATTCATAAGTCGGCTTATTTATATGGGACAACAACTATATATATATATATATGCGTGTAGGATCTTCGCATTTGAGATAGTCAACAAGTTCGATCTCTCTGAAATTTGGATCAAAGTTACATTGATAAGAAAGGAGGCAAGTTCGGATGTCTAAGTACAGAAGGAACACGAATCAGTGATGAAGGAATAGCGAGGATATTTTAGGGCTAATCACAGAAACAAGAGTTCGAATGTCTGAGAAAGGGTCCCGGTGCTAAAGCTGGGAAACACAATTCGGACAAGGGTACATATAAGCCACAGTTCGGTGCAGTGCAATAATAGACTACAGGTTCTGTGCTATGATTCGGTTCAGATCCCTTACAGTCTCGGTGTCATAAGAGCTCGTTGCCATCACAATTTTGTTGACCATCTTAGTGTGTTTAGATAGATCTCAGTGACCATGGTTTGTCTAATGTTGCCACTATATCTATGTTTCAGTGCAACTAGAGTAAGGAGATCTCGGCGTGATGTCAGTGACAAAGTGTCGGTAATGATGATGTCTTGGTGCTAAGAAGGTCAAAGCGAAAGAGGAGTCAAGAAGAAGAGAAGAGCAGAAGAGAGTCAAGAGAACTAGTGTCTTGGTCTTGGAGTGGCTAATAGGTCAAGGGTCTCAGTCTTGGTATTCGTCAATTGGAATCTCTATAAGAAGAATTTGTGCGGGTTTTCCTCTCAAAGAGTGAGAGGTTTTGGCCCTGGATCATAGCTTACATTCTGTGGCTCTTGTTTATTTATGTTCATGCATTGGTAGCTGTTTGATGAAGAAGAACATTAATAACTTAAGTAAAGAAGATTCTAATCTAAAGTTGTAAAATGCACTCACAAGCAATTACTAATTTAAGAGAAATCACCTAATACATGATGTCCTAGATTTCTCAACAAATCCTCCATTAGAATCTTTATTGGAAAGATTCACCTCTACTTAAGAAAAGCAAGTGCTACATAGATAGTCTACATTCCACCTAATGTGGGATCCACAATTTAGAAAGATGAAGGTATGGTGACCGAGAAGTGCAGCATGACAATCTAGTTGAAGCTTTTTCATCGTCAAGCAAGGAAAAATAAGTTGCTAAAGGAAGTCTAGATGACCACATGAAGGAAGAGGTATGCATATATTTGGTAATTTCTTGATAGATAGATAAAAATTCATGTCATCACTTAATTACAGATAGAATGTTTAGAATGCTCTATCACATGAGCATGATTGAAGAAGAAAGAACTCTTTCATATGAAGAATACATGAAGGCACAAGTTTGGCATACTACATAAAGGGATGATGGAATCAACATATCATATGATCTCATGAAGAATATGAGGTGGTGGGCTACCACTGTTCCTACACAAGGGGAGCTAAGTATATAAATCCCAAGAAAGAAGTGAAGAAGAAAGGAGAGTTCGTGAAGATGTATCTACAACTACATAGATAGTATGGACGATCAACATCTGATCATTGGATATGAGATCTCCATGAAGAAATTATGAAGACCCTGATAAGTATGATGAAGAAGGATAATCTCAGTAATTGAAGCTTTGAAGATGGACTCGTATAGAAAGGATGTTGATGTTGCAAAGGCAAATGTTATGACGAAGAGCCATCATAAAGAGGTAATTTTTGGTTTGATATTCACTTTTGATTTTTGAAAGCAAGCATTGGTTGGATTGGAACAGGGCTACCGATAGAAGGTTGTTGAAATTCGCCTATTGAATGAATGATTCTGAGAGAAACATGACTTGGAAGAGGTAGCAATATGAAGGATAACTAAATGATGACAAAGAAGGTCACTTTCTGATGAAAAGAAGGATGACATGGCTAGCATTGATTAGTTCAATACTATGTTTCGTTGAAGGGAAGTGATGTAGAAGATGGCCAAAGCCCTACGAAGAATTTATGGAAGAAGATGGCTCCATGTTGTAGAAGTTGAAGTTTATGACATGACGATGCAAAAAGAGGAGCCCTACAGGCGACTAATAGTGCCATGATCTCCATGAAAGAATATATAGCTATTGTTGGAAACAAGTCCCTAGTTAAGAGGGAGCTTGGGTATATTCCTTTCATGTAAAGGAATGAGTAGATCCTTTGTAGTTGGGAGGGAGAGATAGACAAATCATTCTTTCTTCATATCATGAAGAAAGAATGGAGGATTGGGTAAGCATCTGAGACCAATACCGATACTCTTTGAGGATAAAGTAGGGCATCCAATAGATAAGAGTAGTCGAAGAGGAGATTCCTTGAGGATGTGTAAATCCAAGACAGGAATGGTCCTAAAAGGACATACCTTGTGAACGTTCGGATGGGGTATGTTCCTTGAGAGACAATGATGAAAGTGTTTATAAATCATTGTCTCCCCAGCATTGTGCTCTAATCTAGTGGAGAGATAGAGCTATTTGTCAAGGCCTTGCTATATGATAACGCTGGTTGATATGATGAGATGCACTGATATAAGCTGAAAATATAGCTTATGAGATGGCTTACCATTCTGACTCTTCTTATGAGAATTCTTTAGTATGAGAATACCCATGAACCTTATATGTATTATGAATGCCTCCCTAATTAAGAGGGAGTGTTGAAATTTATAACTAGGTTTGGTCTTCATAATATGTTATGTATTCTTGATTTTATTTATTTGATGTAAAAGAGAAAGAAAATTTATTATTATTATTTTATAGCATGGGTTTCATGCTCAAGGTCAATTTATTTGTAGGTCAAGCACCCATTGTGTGCTTCTAGGGTTCTGTAATAAAGTCAAAAGAGTCATTATCATATGTAATAGACCCCATTGGGCATATTGTAACGAGTCAAAAGAATTTATTTGAGTCAAAATTGTGTCAAAAGTCCCTCCAGGACCAAGTCGGCCTGCAAGAGAACAAGTCGGCCTCTTGAAGGTAATTCAACCTCCTTCCAAACCTATATATAAGAAGCAGTCAACCTCATTTGAAGGAGATCATCAATCAAGTTCGATTACAAGAAGAGCAAGAAAGAGGAGCGAAGGGCAAGACAAGGACTAGAAGCCAACAAAATCTGAAATTTTGGGTCAAACTCTCTCACACGTGCGAAGAAATTAGGGCACACTTTGTTGCTACAAGACCAAATTGCAGTCATCTAAAGGATCCAAAGTTTGGTGTCAAAAGGACCAATTTGGAAGCCGAATTTCTAAGGAGGAAGAAGCACCCTAAGCAAAGGAGAGAGAATGCCTAATTCAACCTCTATCACCCACACATGTGAAGTTGCTGTGGCTATAGGAGGGCCGAAAAGTTGCAGACCTGAAATAGATGTCGAAATTCTGAAATAGAGGCTGAAATTTGAAGTTTGAAGCAGTTTGACTTGGGTTGACATTGTGAAAGAGTAGGTCATCTAAAAGGAAGGTTGACTTCGTCTAGGGTCTAAAGATCTTCGAATTCTTCATTGAAGATTCCATAAGAAGAGAAGAATTCTTGTGGGTTTTCCTCTGTTGGAGAGGTTTTGGCCCTGGCTAGAAGCCTATATCTTGTGTCCACTTGTTCAATTGATCTTCATGTTTTTGGTAGTTGTTTGATGATAAGAACACAATAATAATCAAGAGAAGAAGCTAAATATAAATTCTACAAGTTGAAGTAAAAGAACATCACAAGCAGTTATCAAAGTAAGAGAAATCACCCTAATCTAGCTGCCCTAGATTTCTCAACACTTTTGACATACTTTATCTTTGGCTGGGAGAAGCCTTTTTGCAGAATCCAATGCCTCTATCAAGTAGTGCCATGACATGGTCTTTGACTCAGAAGTAGGTGCTCTTAACTTTGATACTGCAGAAGTTACATGTCCAATCACAGTTTCCACCACCACCAATTGACATTGTTTTTCTGGACTTTAATAGCTAAATTTTAATCTATCTAGTTAGTTGGCTATGATTTACTGTTTTTGTCTGTCAAATAGTATTGTATTTGCATTTCCACTCCACCCAACTGTTTGAGAGCTGCAAAAGGTGCTGCCCTCTGTTTATCCTACATTTTCTTGAACTAGAAACGTGCATAACATGACTGGGTGACATAGTAGGCATACTGTTAGAACTAATGTTGATATATTATGATTATTTCGTATTTGATACGTCTGATTGTATTTATAAATTGTGTAACTGGTGCTGTATTTTGTGAAACCATAATTCACGGAATCTGTAAAATTGGGAATTCAAGTTTGGGTATGATCCTATGTTGCAGGGGAGCGCTCCCCCCCCCCCCCCCCCCCCCCTTCGATCCCGCTCCCGATCCTCGCTCCGCGCGAGAGCGACTCGGGAGCGGGTCGGGAGCACGCTCCCTAAAAAAATTTTCACTCCCTGCTTTTTTGAGAGCGTTTTCCCTTTTTTGCAATTTTTTTTTTTTTGTAGTAATGTTCGAAATGCATTTTTTTGAAAGAAACAAATAATTTTTGAGTGGGGCAACTTAATGATCAAGTCTAGGCCCTAGTATTGATATGCTATTCATGGTAATTCATCATTTTACTTAAATTTTTAACATTACCATGAAATGACTCAAGATGTTTGAGAGTGGTTTCAGCCTAATTGGATTTCATATGGAGAAAGTAGAATTTTAGATTTCATTCAAAACCTAGCAGACTTATCAGTTTTTCAGGATTTCAGAATTGGGGGATTGTAATGTTTCCATTGAATTTTGTCATGTATTAGGGTATGGAACTCATATTTAATCAAGAGCACCAATCCCTCTATGTACCTTGATGTTAGTGACATTGGTTGTCGAACTCC
>APFE031421355.1:803-127106 GCA_000404065.3 Pinus taeda | reverse complement strand
TATTATATAAAAAACGCTCCGGGATTCGCTCCCAAACTGGGAGCTTCTGAAAATGTCGCTCCCGCTCCCGTTTTCACTCCCGCTCCCAAGTAACATTGGTATGATCTAAGAGATCAAATCTAATTTGCAAGATAAAAGGACTTTGACTGTTTAAACTCATTGGTTTCTTCTGAAGGTTTTCATCAGGTGATAAAAGATACATTGTTCCACTTTTATAAAATGTGATTACAATTTTATGAATTGTGATTCTCTAGTTGATAGTCAAATGCCATTGTAAGTATTTTTTGTATCTATTCAGTTGTTATGTGCTGACATTTTATAGTATGATATTTTTTAGTGCTGGTGACACTGAAGAATCTACTGCAAAAGTATGTGAAATGCCGTAATTTATTGGAAAACGATGGTGGAGGTGGCTCAATTGGTGGTACTGTAGCGGTAAGCAGCAAAATTCTTATGAAGTTATAACTATTGTTGCTCATTCTTCCTTGAGATCTTCTCACAAGGCTATTTTTATTAAAGTTGCACATAACAAATACATGCAAAATATTTGTGGAGAGAGAAAAGGGAGAACTATTGATATTGTCCTTTGTGTTTGCTGAGAATCTGAGATACATCATAATAAGTCTTGTGAGATGCATCATAATAAGTTGAACCATCTGGTTATAGTTTTGGTTCTGTCAGTTGCCTAACTGCATAACTTTATGTTAAAGACATGACTTAAACTGATTGACTTTGTCTTAACCTTGTAAATGACATGAGACTTAACTGACAGCTTATGTCCACATTATTTCTAATTTCTGAACAAATATATGATATGATGATTAGACTAAATGAACTCTTATTACTGATGTAATTTAGCAATGGTGAACCTCTTCTTTTTAATAGTCTTGATAAAATCGCCGAATTTTTGGTGATGTGCTGAAAAATTGCGATTTTTCAGCCAGCCAGTTTTTTGGCCTGATAAGATTGTGATTTTTTTCTTTAGAGAATTTTTTTGTTGGTCCAGTTTTTCCCTGATTTTCTCCAATCTTTCCCCATTTTTGCTGATTTTTTCTGATTAGAAAAATGAATATATTATGTAATTTTTAATGCTTGCTATGGTTTGTGAATTTTCGCGGTTTTTGTGAGAAGATGTTTTCTGGACCCTTGCCGATGCTGATTTTCGCAACACAAATTTTTACCATCTAATACTCACAATTCTGCCTCATATGCTTTAAGTTTTGATTTTTCTGTGGATCACTGCCCCCTGTTTCTTGACTTTGCAAGAGTTGTCCTTTGATGTCTAACTAATCAAGGAATCGCTTACAAGCTTTATATTTTTATATGATCTGCTATGCAAGGTTCCCTTACCCTGAATTTGTAGGTGGCCTTCTATGTTCTTTTTGAATAAACCTTGTTATGAGATTAGCAAAACCTTCAATCCATTTGGCTTCTTGTCCTTTCCACTGAGCTGTTTACCCTGTTGGTGAGTGGTCTTTTATCCTGTGATTAGCAAACAAGAAACCTTTTCTCCTATTTTACCAGATAAATTGCTATCTTATTGAAAGTCCAAAGGATCTCATACAAATTTTAATGATGATGAGGAACATGAAGCTCCCAAAGATGTGGGTCCAAGTTCATTTGTACCTATGGATCATCTCGTAGACCAATAAGAAGAGCTAGAAGGGCCAAATGATCCAGTGGATCAATTATTGTTCCAGAAACTAAGAAGAGGCCAGCTTGGCCTTGAAATACATTACAAGATGTTGAGAGACATGCAACTCCTTATGGGATTTTCAAAGAAAGCAAGATACCTAAGAAGTATTCTAGATATGCAACACTAATGAGCCACCTCATTGACTCCAAGCCATCCAACTCTGAAGAGGCAACAAACCAACAAGTTTGGAAAGATGCAATGATGAAAGAATATCAATCCGTCATGAAAAGTGATGTATGGGAAATTGTGCCTAGACTTGAAGGGAAGTCTGTGGTGATCTCGAAGTGGATATACAAGATCAAGTATGTAGTGGATGGAAGCATAGACAAGTACAAAGCTAGATTCGTGGCTAGGTGAGTCTCCCAGAAAGAGGGAGATGATTAGAAAGATACATTTGCTTCGGTTGGTAGGTACACTTCCATTAGATCTATTATTTCCATTGCTTCTATTATGGGTTGGAAACTACATCAGATGGATGTGAAGACAACTTTCCTCATTGGTGTGATTGAGGAAGAAGTGTACATAGAACAACCTCAAGGCTTTGACGTGCATGGGAAGGAGTCTCATGTTTGCAGATTTAAGAAAGCTTTGTACGGACTCAAGTAGGCACCTAGAGCCTGGTACTCTTGGATTGATGGTTACTTGATGAGGCTTGGTTTCCCTAAAAGTGATGTTGATCCAAATCTTTACTTCAAAGTTGAGAAAGGTGAGGCTGTGATTTTATTACTATATGTTGATGACTTGTTTCTGGAAGGAGCAGAGAATCCCATTAATCAAGTTAAGAGGGATTTGACCTCTAAGTTTGACATGAAGGATTTGGGTTTGATGCACTACTATTGGGGATTAGAATTATAGCAAAAGCCGAGTGAGATCTTCCTTAATTTAGGGAAGTATATTGTTACAATCCTTCAAAGATTTGGGATGATGTACTACAAGTCTGTGGCCACTCCCATGGTGACTAACCTGAAAAAGTTAAGAGATTCTGAGTCAAATATGGTGGATCCATCCATGTAGCGACGATTGATTGGTTCCTTGATGTATTTGCTTAATACCAGGCCAAACATTTGCTTCACAATGAACACTTTGATTCGGTTTCAGGTGGAACTGAGACATGAGCATTGGATTGTAGCAAAGCATGTGCTGAGATATCTGTGTAGCACAATCAATTGTGGTTTGAGATATGCATAAAACAATAAAGTTCAACTGCAAGGATATACAAATTTTGATTGGGTTGGGAGTGCAAAAGACAGGGGAAGTACATCATGATGTTGCATTAGTTTAGGCTCCACTATGATCTCTTGGATGAGTAGGAAGCAAACATCTATCGCACTCAATACTGCAGAGGCAAAGTACATTGCAGTTTGTTTGGGGAGTTATGAAGTAGTATGGCTTCGACAACTACTTGCTAGATTATTTGATTAGGTGTGGGAACCGACCGTGATACATTGTGATGATCAAAGTTGTATGAAGCTCTCTGAAAATCTAGTTTTCCATGATAGGTTAAAGCACATTGAGATCAAGTACCGTTACATTCGTGACATGGTACAAAAGGGAGCAATGAGACTCCAGTACATCTCTACAGATGAGAAAATTGCTAACATTCTCACGAAGTCTCTGTCCAGAGCGAAGTTTGTATACTTTAGGGACAATCTTGGAGTAGTTGAGAATGCCTCCCTTAGTGAGAGGGAGTATTGATGTTGTGGCATCAGGGACAAGCATTCTCCCTAGGTCACAAGTGTGATCAGGTTGCCATGTAATGTGGTTAGGGAGAATGGTCTGGAAAGGATTGAGGCCCAGAATTACTCCCTAGTAGGGTTGAGTGGGTGCCTCTAGAATTAGGCCTAGAATTACTCCCTAGTAGGGTTGAGTGGGTGCCTTTAGCATCAGGCCCAAAATTACTCCCTAGTAGGGTTGAGCGGGAGCATTTAACATCTGGCCCAGATTACTCCCTAGATGGGTTGTGTTCCTAAGGTTTCATCATGGGTTAGAGGTGCTAACTAGGGTTATGGTGAACCACTTGTCTGTATACCATGGGTCATTGGTGTTGATTAGAATTATGGTGACTAGTTGATGTTGATGTTGATGTTGGATGCTGAGTTGATTCAACCTTTTTCTTGGAGAGATTTTTCAACAAGAGAACATCTAAAGAAGTTATTATGAATACTACCCTAGCTAAGAGGTAAGTGTTGAATTTTGTAGCTATGGTCAGTCTTCATAATTAAATTTTTAGCCCTTATGAAAGGATGAATATAAATGTGAATTTCAAGTCAACTTCAAAAAGAGAGAATTTCAATTTTGAAATTTAAATTTTTATGCCTCCAAAAGTTAAGTTGGCCCTCCACGAAAATCAAGTCGGCTTGTCCTCTTGTCACACCCATTCAGGCTACAGAGTTCACTATATATAGGTTGTGTCACCGCATTCGGCGATTTTCAAGCAAAAGAATCACCGAATTTGAAGGAGTGCCAAATTAAATCGAAACAAATTTGTCATACTCAAAATCAAATTTCGTTTTGAATTCGAAATCGTTCTCTCTGCGAATACAATTGGCAAATTTGGAGTCAATGCCTAATAAAATTTGTATGTGATGTAGAAATTCGACAGAGGTGACAAAGGCGATAGTATTAGGTGTGTCGTTTTTTTTTTAGTTTCTTGTGGTTTATGCAATCCATGTGGTTTTGTTGGGGACACACAGTTTTTGTTACACCTAAGGATGCAGCAGGGGCTGGTGGGAGCAGAATTCGTTCCTTTCCCTCCTCTAAACTCAAGGTAAACCGTCAAAGTTAAACCTTGAGTTCCAAGTTCTGACTAACTTTTGAAGTATACTCTGTCTGGCTGTCTCGACTCTTGACTCGAACTATGCAGGCTTGTTGTAACTTATAGCAGTTACAGGCGTACAAACTTACATTGAACGCCTGCCAAGCTTATTCAGCAGTCGCAACAAATTCATTTAATATTATATATATATATATATATATATATATATATATATAATATATATAATTTCTTAGTATGTCGAATTTAATGTCGAGTTTTATTCAAAAAATTTCACTGTCTAATTTTTGTTGAACTTCAAGGTCGTCGAACTCGAATTCAAATTCGAACCAGGTGACATAGTATATAGGCCACTCATCCTCCTCCTCAAGACACAATTCAGATCACGCAAGAAGAAGGTCATTTGCTCATCTATGCGACGAAGACACGAGAGAAGAAGGGTGAAGTTGACCAGAACCTTCCAGCTTTTGACTGAGCTCTTTATCTCTTTCTTTTTGACCTCGCACATGTGACATGAGGCCAAAGTTTCTGAGGTAGTTTCGTTGGCAGAAGACTGAATTTTTCTGGGGTAGTTTAGTTGGCAGCAGGATGAAATTCTGAGGCAGAACAGAAGGCCAAATTTCATCCTAGTGGATCAGAGTTGACTGACTTCTTTTGGGCATTAGTTTGGCTTGGCTTGAAGACAGTTTGACCAGGGCTTTGTTGCTGGTCAGTTTGATTTTTATTTTGACTGGAAACATCAGATGTATCTCTTGTTGAATTGAATAATCTCATCTATGAAAACGGTTGCTGAGAATTTTCCTAGAAGAGGGTTTTCCCAGGATAAAGTTTGTGGTGTCTTTGTGCATCATTGTTTTATTGTGATCTCTACTGTCCTACTGCATTTTATGGTTGAATTTCTGAAGTATAATTGCTTAATGATAAACTGGAAGTGCTGAATATCTATATCATTAGAAATAATTATCAGTTTCAGGAATTTGTGCTTGTTTCTATTGCACTTAAAAAATTAACAGTCAGGTGGCCTATTTTATAAACATTATTATTTGATCACGACTCATGTTGACAGTTGCTCACTTGCTAGATAAGTTATTCAAATGTTTTATGATTTTATCTTCTAAATGTTTACTTCCGATTATATGCTTAAATTTTTGATACTTTCTACCTTATATTATCTGTGATATGTTTAAAAATTTGATGTATGCTTGTAATTGCTAGAATCTAGATGGTTGATGCTTGAATAATTAATCATTAATATACAATGGATGCCATGCCTATCTTGATTTATGTACAAATATTTATGTTTTCACATCTTCTACAACTAATTTGGTATTTTGGATTTTGTTTTTAATATAAATGCAAA
The DNA here is from genome assembly GCA_000404065.3 of Pinus taeda. Classification (NCBI taxonomy): domain Eukaryota; kingdom Viridiplantae; phylum Streptophyta; class Pinopsida; order Pinales; family Pinaceae; genus Pinus; species Pinus taeda. Next base: position 121,277 of record APFE031421355.1, on the reverse strand, counting down.
TAATATATAGACATTTCTGAGATGATTTGCATTCGAAGATTTTTGGAAAATCACGCTCTGACGCTTCGCTTCCAAAAATTGTCCCCTGTTGGTCCCCACTTCATGCAACATTGCTTGATATTAACACAGAAATGTGTTCTAATTATGAACTGTGTTAGAGATTGTTTTGTGGTCAGTTTGACAGAATTTACTCTTGTACATTTGGGAGAGAAAGAGATGTCAGTAGGAAAAAAGTCTAATGGAATGGAAATCCCCCTTTCCCCATAAGAGTAGGGGGATGCCGTTACATTATTGAACTGATCTGGCTTATTTGGAATTGTAAGCCTTCGCTGTAAGGGTGAAGCTGCAAAATTTTGGACTCAATATACATTTGTTTCTTTTAATAATAATAGATCAAATAAACCTAAGTGTCATAAGTTGTAATCCTTCACCCTTCTGATCAGCCAATGACGAGAGCTCTTGTAAATCGACCAATTGTATTATTCAATTACAAAATAGATTGTATTTATTGTTTACTGATTTCCTTCCCCTCTTCTATTCGGATTGTATGTTTTATCGTTAAATAACATTCCGTTCATAACAGCAGGCTTCAGCATAGATCTCATTGTATCTGATTCTAAGGTTGTGCATTTTGGAGTAAGATTATAAATCCATCACCACTGAGGAGTCTTATGCTTCAGGGGATTCATTTTGTTTTCATTTTACCAGCACTGAACTTTCTCTTCCTTTTTCTAGAATCATGTCTCTTTTGATTTAATCCTTTTGACCGACTTCGTTGGTGTTCGCATACTCATGGACATGTCAACCTACCGTAGTCATTTTCAGATCCTTACTTTCCATGATGTTAATCCATTTATCTCGTCCCTTTCAAGGACAAGTAAAAAGCTTTTTATCTTCTAAAGACCAAATGCTATAGCCTTTTTGGTGGATAATAAAGCTATGTGTTGACTGAAAAATCTGACATTGTTTGTCCTTTTATTTGCAGAGATATCAACCTGAGGCCTCAGACCCTGAGTTAAGTGGAGCTCTTTCTTCAATCTTATGGGAGTTGGCCTTGCTATCAAAGCATTATCATCCAGCTGTTTCTGAATTGGCTGACAATATCGCTAGCATGAGCATGTCTCATAATTCTGCTGTTCTTTCAACTCTTTCTCCACCAGATGCCTTCAGGACCTATTCAACAAAGGAGGGTGCCTTTAGGCCTCCAATCCATCAGGCCAAGCCAACCCGGAAAAGAAAGTCCAATCATGCGAGTGCAGTTTCATTTCTTTCTTCAGAGGAGCAGATTAAGGCTGTTGAAGATACCGATTCAGTTAGAAAAAAGTTTACTACGCATTTTAAGGTGCTTAGAGATATTAAAGAGAATGAAATTCTGAGAAGGGAGCTAAATACTACTTTATCATCCCTAAGGTTGTATGAGCAATATAAAGCTAGAAAGTCAAAGAAATTGAAGAAAGTTACTAGTGGATAGCATTCTTGAAAATCAGATGCTTGGATTTCAATGTTTATCTGGGTTGAATATGTTGTCCCTCTTTAGCTATATTTTTTAAATATAAAAGTTTTCTTGCATTTTTTGGTTTAAATTATTGGCCAGTATATATTAAGCAATATAAATATTGCTTCAGATTGGTATCTAATCAACAAATTCTAGTTCTGGAAGATGCTATTGATGAGAAGGCTACTAAAAAAGTGCGGGGTGTATATTGTCTAGTTTTAAACTTCCCATCATCGAAGTGGTGACTATTTCTGATTCTATATTAAGAGAATCCATTCTGAACCACTGTTATTGCTATTTAAATAGCGATAGATTCTAAATTCATGGGTAATACACGATCTCTTACATTTATGTTCGAATTGTATTGGAGATAATACCAACTCAAGTTATGTGAACGAGTTGATTGTAGAATCTAATCACATTAACATGTCTATTTCCATTAGGTTTCTATTTCAAAACTTAATGGAACCACTGAGGTATCGCTATTGGATTTAAACTATATTACAAAAGAGAATTTTGAGAAACGCTACAAATTTTCATACCTCAGTCGTTCCATTATTTTATTTTATTTTGAGAAACGCTACAAAGAGAAATTTGTTTGGAGTGTTTTTTCTTTGGCAACTTTATAACAGGCAAAATATTGCTTTTGGTATAAGGTTATTTAACAAAATATGCATCGATCAGTCACTGTGATTAAGTGACTTTAATAAAAATACCATTAGTTAAGACAGTGGTTAGGCAATTAGGTAATAATAGATGAGATTCCCCTCAGATGACTTCCTTGATAATAAAAATACCATTAGTTAAGAAAGTGGTTAGGTAATTAGGTAATAATAAATGAGACTCCCCTCAGATGACTTCATTGATAATAAAAGTTTACATTCTATATATTTATTGTATACATTTTTTAACATGGTATCATGTTTTATGAATGAGAAATGTGAGCTTAAACTGTTTGTAAGCCACCGGGATAAAGGTAGGCTATATAAAATTGGTATATAAAAATTGTATTTGTAGAAAATAATTGATATGTTTTTCAATCTGATATTTCAAGTTAGCTAAAACTAAGCAACTTAGTAAAAAAGAAAAGAAAGAGGAGAAAATATTGATTTGTGGCAATACACTGTTAGGGTAAAGAGAGGAAGAGAAGATACATAAAACAATCCTAACCAATGATTCCTAAGAAGACCAAAGCCACCATACAAGACAACAATCCCTTGAATCCCTTGAAGATGTGGTAACAACCACATGAGTGTTGACATACCAGCTTCCATAATTGTACAACTAGTGGATCAACAAAGAATCCATATGAATCTGTAGCCGACATCCTGTAGATAATGAAGATAAATCTTTTCAAGGCTTATTGAAGATAAATAAGCCCCAACATATTTACATTGGTCTCAACCTCCCATACAGTAGATAAAATATATATCACTCTGATTCCTTGATTCGTCCTTCCCTCTGAGAATGAAAACATGTGAATCACAAAAACACGAAGGAAATAAATCACCACGACAGTCTTGAATAGTTATGGATAGCGATATGTAGGTTATTAGAGGAAAATGCATGTTAATATGTGATTTAGATAACCCCGTATTATATAAACTAAAATAAAAAACATCACCTTGATACAGGAACAAAATGGTGAAAATCAGTTTTCCTTGCATTTATATTAACCCAAGCACTCCATTTTGCATTGATACTAGTCCTAACAGTATAATAAAGAACAATGTGAAGAGACATTGCCAACACAAAGTGATAACAAGGGGTGATGTTTATGCAATGCCCTAACTGAGAAAACTAAAGATGTTATAATTATTCTAAAGATGATTTCATGGAGGTTTTGTTATGCAAATTTCACAAATAATTTCAGTTCATTTTTTTAGCGAAACATCATAGTTTATGTGTTTCTAGGAAGGCATTAAAATTTATTTGAAATGTTTAGAATCCTTGAATGCTGCATATATAAAAATTAGCATACCCTTTTGGAACAAGACCAGAAGTGACTTGTCTAGACTTTGATCCAAATAATTTCAGAAGACAATTTTAAGAAAATTGTGAGGTGGAAGTTTATCCCCAATGTGTGAAACTATGAGGAAAAATGGTAATAATGACAAACATTATTATTTTTAAAAGAATGGAGAGAGATTTCCTTATAGTAATGAACTTGGATTTCCAACAAGTTAAATGATTTGTGTGCTTTACTTAGAGAAGGTGAATCTGTTTTTGTTTCATAGGGAAGAGATTTTACAATACTTGGTTGGGTGGTCTCTTGCGAGATGACTAGATGATTGCCTAGGCGAATTCTTGTTTCAATATGAAGAGATGTAAAAATGATTAGGGGAATGTGGACATTTTTTTTTTCAAATTAGAGGATATGACAATTTGATGGACACCAACACAATCCCTAGAGTCTAGAAGTGGTCTAAAACAATTGTGAGCTAGTGGCCCAACGTACTTTTTAAATACAACATTGGTCAAAATCCATTTTAATAGTTTTGTTTTGTATTCATCGCTACCATCTGGGATCAACCACAAATCTGCTATAGGAACCCGCCATCCAAGAGATTAAAATTTCAAGCATTAGTGAGCCTCTACTTAAGATTATGTCACCAGCTGTCATTACCCTAAGAACATTACAGACCTAGATTTCTCCGCTACCAAAGAAGGTTGAGGATGCATTGAGTTATTGGCAAAAAATTAGTAGGTCAAAATTCTTGTCTCAACATTGCAATATATTATTACTGTAACTACACATATCAAAATTCACCATACATGATATAGTATATAGTTGAGCCACCTAGGTTAATATGTCAAAAAGTAAGATCATGACTATTTTGTTGTGAACTTCATGAGTCAATTGTTAATAATGCACCCTTTCAAGGAACACAATAAAAATGTGATCATGCCATGCCAAGAATACTTTCAAGTGTTCACAAATTGAGTACATCTTAATTAAAATAAGTGAAAACATATGTTTAAATTATAAAGCTATTTGCATAAAGAAAACACCATATAATATAAATACAATATAAGATATATAAGGAGAAATACCTATATTAAAAAATTAAATAGACACCATTATAAATTGAAAAGGCCACACACATATAGAAGATGATATACTACACTTTCTTGCACATTTTGTGTAATAGCTCAATTAAAGTATAATTTTATGTTATCAAAACATAAGAATTTTAAGTGAAATATTATGAAATTTTGATGAAAGAAGTATCAAGTTTAAGTGGAAAATTATGGAATTTTAAAGAAAGCAAAATGGATTTTAGTGATGAGAAAAAAAAAAAGATTTCCTAAAACCTCAAAAAAATATTTGTCCATATTATTTAGACTTAAAGGGAAATTTGCAAGAAGAGATGTTTCTATGTCTATTGATCCTATTGTAGATATTAATAGCATTATTTCTTAATGTGCTAACCAATTAGTAATTCCCGAGTCAAATATAATTGAAAAAGATAGACTTGTGGGAAGAAAAACAATATGATATAAGAAATATACAATTGAATATTGAAGATTACACTTTTATTATTGAAATTCGTTGCTAGATCATTCTTTTGTGATGACAATGACATAATTATGGGTTCATCTTGGGTGGAATTGCTAGTTACCTTAACTTAATTATGAAGAAGTTTTTGACATTCTCCTACAAGAAGGAAAACAAAATTACAAGACATGAGATTGGAGTCATATTCAATAACAGCAAAATACCTTAACAATATCTCAAAGATGATCCTTAAAGAAAATCGAAAGCCAATGCAAATGATGCAAAAATAATTTGACATAGTTATTGTAAATAAAACCAAAGAAATTCTTACCTCGAGTCATAATCAAAACTTGATTACACAATTTAAGGAAAAAATGAAAATAAGTTAGAAGACAAGTTAGAACAACTATCAAGAGAGAAGCATTAAAGTCTTTAGGTATAAAATCCAAGTTGAGGAGAAGGGACCATATATAGCTCCATTGAAAATCACGACTCAAGAAGATATCGAACTAGTTTAAGTAAAACCGTATTTAGATGTTGAAGTACAAATAATGGAAACCCCATATGAAATTCTAGTGATCAATAGAGAAACATTAGCATGTGAAGAAGATCATATACCAAAAATAAGTCAAGAAAGCGATAGAAGTATAATAAGAGAAAGCCATGATACAAAGACACATTATGAACATTCCAATCACAAGAGAAAGTATCTTAACTAGACAATGTATTAACATCACTCATGACAAAAACAATTGATCCATTTGTCGAAGAATATTGATACCAATATCATTAAGTCGCATAATAACAATTCATCTTGGAAATCTTATAAACACAATGTTCCACAAAATATCGAATTAGAATACAATTCAAAAAAAATCTTAGCACTCAGAGGTTCATATTATTTCATATCATCAACTATGAGAGCTCCAACAACAAAGAATGATGTGGAGATATTACAAGTCAGGGAAAATGATGTCAAACTATTATATAAGTATGCTTTGAGAACAAAACATTTCTAAAGAAAAAGACAATGTAATAATAATAATAATAATAAATGAAGAGAGACATTCTAATGAAAAGACATGTCTCAACTAAAAGGTATCACTCTTAATGAAAAGGCACTCTCGCCTAAACTTTTATATAAGGCCCTCATTTTTAGTTTGATATATCATTTTTCTCACAGTTTATTCAACATATTATTATTTTATTTTAAATGGATTTATTTAAATTACAATTATTTGGATATTTAATTGGTGAGTCATGTTGATTGCCACACTTGTCTCTATCCTAATTAGCCATGGTTTCTCAGTGAGAGTGTTAGTGCATGAATATCAATTTTGAAATCAAGGTGTAGAGGTAGTGAATTACATAAATATATGTAAATGAAAAATTAATTCATAAGAACACAACTAAAATTTATTTAAAACAATAATAACTTAAAACATATAACCCAAAGATTTGAACTTGTAAAACTAAGCTATATATCATCGAATAGCCACATCGTAATTTATATGGTTCTGCCAAATCATGGGGAAAATGTATGATCCAGGTGGATATTGGTGGCTGCCCGCCTATTCCACCTAGACCTCCAATCAGTTCCATCTGTTTCCTTGTTTATTTTAGCATTTACTATTTTTAGCAATTTTTTAGGTCCTGAACTTACGGAGCAGTTTTGACCCCCTAAACAATATTTTTTTGAGGTTCGCAGCAGGCTTGTAGCCATAGGTAGGGGCCTGCCGCAAATCTTGTAGTACTTGGAGAGACCTTTCCAAAAAGGTATTGTACATGCTAAACAAAGATACTATGACCAAGTTACAACCCTGGGAAGTTGGCTGCCCAACTAACCCCAATAGGGCCCACAAACTCTTGGTGTTCCATATCCTGGGGTTAGGATTTTCCCTTGTTGTTCAATAATAAATAGGCCTTTTAGCCTCATTGTAACAAAGTTTAAAGGCATGTTGCTGCCACATCTCTTTTTAGAGATAAGCTACCATCGCCCAAGCTAGTTTATTTCCATTTTGTTTGTAAGCATATTTCGGTATTTTGATATTAATGAAATGAAGTGTTATTTTTGTTGCATCTTTGTAGTTGTCGTTATATCTGTAATTTTTTATGTTCCTATTTAAGTTCGGATAAGTGGTATCAGAGCGGTTTGCTCTTTCTTTTTTTTCTTTGCATGTCCCAAACAAGGTCAGGGTGTAAGGAGTTAGGGTTTGATCTGGTTGAACCTTTGCAAGACCAGCATCGCAAACCCCAACGACCTCCTATGGCGGAAGAAAAGAAAGACAAGGGGGTAGGAGATCCTATCAAAATATTGCTCGAGGAAGCCCTCAAGCGACAAATGAATGCGATGATGGAAAACTTTGCCCAAATCCTTCAACGACTACCCACAGGTGACACATCTTCATCCAACAGTGACTTTGGAGGCGCCACTCCTTTTAAGGTACAAGTTAACTTTGACATTCCCATATTTGAGGGCCAGATAGATGCAAATATCGTAGATAAATGGTTGAATCTGTTGGAAGGATAATTTTCAGTTCATGACTTTTCTAATCAGGAAAAACTTACTTTTGCACTCCTCAAAGCCACCTCACATGTCTAAGACTGATGGGAAACCTATTGTGAACAAAAGGACGAGAGGGAATCCTCACTATTTTCAGTTGCACCCACTTGGGATTCTTTCCGAGATGCCATCAAGGAACAATATTATCATGTCGGGAGTTATGAACATCAATACATAAAGTGGACCACGCTACGACAGGGAAGAGACCAAGTTGTATCGGAGTTCACAAATGTTTTCCATACCCTCCGCACAAAATTGGGTATTAAGGATTCTGAGCGGCATTTGGTACTCAAGTACCACGACTGCCTGCACAAGTACATCTAGTACGAAATGGAGTTCCTAGACATCTCCTCACTCGACAGGACATACTGATACGCTGTCAAGATTGAGCAGAAGTTTAAACATAAGAAGTTAGACTTTGAATCTGTGAATCCGAAGTAAGGAAAAGGCATTGCCAAACCACAGAGCAAAGGCCAAAGCCAAGGCAGGGCGACCCAGGACAACCCACTGAAGTCGGAAGCAAAGAAAAACACCCCGAAGACAAAGAAGGACACGAGAAAATGGTGTGAGGTACATAAGAGATCCATTCACAATACAAGTGAGTGTTGGGCCAAGGGGTTACTGGTGGCCGAGCTAAAGGCTTTTGAATCAAACGCGTGTTCTAACTCTGAGTTAGAACCCAACAAGGGGAATGAAAAAGGGAAGCAGATCATTGACACGGAGCCCAATGCCACCGTGGCCACCACTAAGATCCATAAGAATGAGCCTAAAGATCCATGGGAGGGGGAACACCTCTTCCATTCACATATGTGGGTGAAGGGTTCTCCACTGCAATTCATTATCGACAATGAGAGCCAAAAGAACCTCATTTCAGCAGAGGTCGTGAAGCGGCTAGGCCTACTAACGAAAACACATCAACAACCGTACACCATCGGGTGGCTTCATCAAGGATGAGATCATTGTGCCAGCCAGTACTATCGCCTACCCTACAACAACAAGCCCTTCATGGATGAGGTGTTGTGTGATGTTGCTCCTCTTGAATTTTGTGATGTATTATTAGGACAACCATACTTGTGGAAGCGACATGTTGTTTATGAGTCTAGACCTCACTATGTGATTATTATTTTTGGCAATAAGTTGTACATGATACTGAAGGTAGGCTCGCCTACTGCCATCTCTTTGATCACTGCAAAGTAATGAAGTAAGATCATTTCCCAGACCAGGAAATTTGTTTTCCTTATGATTCACCTTGAGGTAAAGAAGGAGGTTGTGGCCACGTCTTCTAGACATGGCTCCTCCACAAAACAACATCAGATGGACAAGGTCATGGAGGAGTATAGGGACATTTTCACCTCACCTACAAGGATACCTCTGCATTGTTAGGTCAAGCACTCCATCGATCTGATTCCGGGTGTGTAGCTACCCAATGGACCAATCTATTGACGCTCTGTTATGGAGAATGATGAGATCAAGAGGTAGATTCAAGAGTTGTTGCAAAAAGGGCACAATAGGCCAATCTCATCACCTAGTGGGATCCCGATTGTATTGGTATAGAAGAAGGAAGGGACCTGGAGACTCTATATTGATTATTGGGGGATGAACAAGATCACTGTTTGGAATAGGTACCCAATCCCACGAATTGGTGACTTTCTGGACTAGCTCAAGGGGGTTGAACAAGATCACTGTCCGGAATAAGTACCCAATCCCATGGATTGGTGACCTTCTGGACTAGCTCAAGGGAGCCAAATATTTCAAGAAGATTGACTTGAAGTCCGATTATCACCAGGTGCCTATAGAATCCTCCGATGTGTGGAAGACTGCCTTCAAATCCAAGAAGGGCCTTTGTGAATGGTTGATCATGCCTTTTGGGTTGACGAATGCCCCCACAACCTTCATGAGATTGATGGACGACATCTTGCAACCCTTCACCAATGGATTCGTGGTGGTGTATTTAGATGACATCTTGATCTTTAGCCAGAGTTGGGAAGAGAACCTCCACCATATTCGATAGGTCCTTCAAACCCTATGACAACACAAGGTATGTGCCAATTTAGAGAAATGCACTTTTGGCATGACCCAGGTTCAATATCTAGGGTACATCATTAATGAGAAGGGTGTGCATGTGGATCCAACCAAGATACAAATCATTCGGGATTGGCTAGGCCCAACCACTCTAATAGAGCTTCACAACTTTCTTGGTCTTGCCAATTTCTATTGCAGGTTCATATTGGGGTTCTCTCATATCACTTGGCCTTTAAGTCAAGTCACCAAGAGTGGAGCGAAATATATATCTTTTGGTCTGAAACCCAATGGAAGGTGTTTTCCGAGTTGAAGCATCACCTCTACCCTGCACCATCGCTCACATTACCAAACCTGCAACAACCATTTGAGATTGAAACATATGCCTCCGACTATGCTATTGGTGCAGTTCCTACTCAGTAGGGGCATCCAATGGCTTACCAAAGTGAGACACTTTCAGACACAGTCTGAAATATCCCACTTACAACAAAGAAATGTATTCCATTATGCAGGCTTTCTGTCAATGAAAGCATTACATTATGGGGAAGGAAACAGTCATCCATAGAGACCACCAACCCCTGCAGTTCATACAGACACAAGGGAAGTTACAGAACGAACACCATAAGAAATGGTCCACATACCTGCAATAGTTCCATTTGAACGTTAAGTACACGAAGGGCAACACCAATAATGTTGCAAACTGCCTCAGCCACCCACCAGTTATGGCGCTGATCACTGTGATCGACTCCTTTGGGAACGAGACTTCAGGGTGGCTGCATCTTTACAAGAGCGATCCAGAATTCAGCAACACATACCAGAAACTCCTGGAAGGTAAGCAAGTTCCAAATTTTCACCTCCAGGATGCACTGTTATGCCAACTAGGACACATCTGTTTACCTTCAAGTGAGCGTGCCAAGATGATTTGGGAGGTGCACTATAAACGGGTTGCTGGACATTTCGAGGTAGAGAAAACAATGGCAATATTGCAAAAGTATTTTATTGGCCAAACCTTCATCAGGATGTTGGGAGGTACATTAGATCTTGCACTACCTATGCCATTGCCAAACCAACCATTAAGAAGAAAGGACTATATACTCGTCTTCCTACTCCTAGTCGACCTTGGGAATCCATCTCTGTGAATTACATGTCGGGCTTTCCTTCTTCTAAGCACAATAATGACTGCATTTTCATTTTCAACAGATTCTCTACGATGGCCATTATGGTGCCCTGCAAGAAGAGTATCACAACAAAGGCCACTACTAAACTCCTCTTTGAGCGAGTGTGGGTACACTTCGAGATCCCATAGTCCATTGTCTCAGATCGGGACAACAAATTCCTCAATCCATTTTGGTCAAGTCTCTGGTCGATGCTGGATACCAAACTTACTAAGTCCATGGCTTTCCATCCCAAAAATGATCGCCAAACAAAGGTTGTCAACAAGATGATCGTACACATTCTGCGCATGTACAACTCGAAGCATCCACACACATGGGATGAAAGCCTCCCCTATATCCAACACAACTACAAAAAATATCTCCACAACTCAACGGACCACAACCCCTTTCAAGTAGGGTTGGGATTTCAGCTGTTATGTCCCATTGATGTAGCCATACAATTTGCAGCTACTCAGGAGATTCGGCTCATGTCTAGTCTAAAGCCGACAGGGATAAAAACTTCATTGAGTGCATTCAACACATTTGACAACAGGTCCATGATATATTGGACAGAGCCAATGCTAAGTACAAGTAGCGCCATGATCAACATCGGGTTCTGCACAAGTTCCAGGTGGGCGACAAAGTTTGGCTACATTTGCAGAAGGAGCGACTCGTTGGACCCCACCGCAAGCTTCACCCGCTCTGATATGGGTCATACACTATCACCAAGTCTGTGGGAGACATTGCCTTCGAGCTCAACATTCCGATGTTCCTTGGTCTGCATGCAATGTTCAATGTAGACCACCTTCAGCCATACTTTCCACCATTGTTGGACACATCCGACATTGCTAAACAACTCACACCAACAAAACTGAACCCAAACTGCATGGAACAAGCCACAACTGATCAGATCATGGATACACAGATCAAGAAAACTCACCAATAGAGGATCTAGCTATATCGAGTTGTCAAAGTAGGCTAACTCCTTTGCCAGGGAAAGTGGTTCACAAGGGACTAGGTTCAACATAAATTTACTCAACTAATGGAGGCTTTGCACACAATGGGGACCATTGCTTCCTAAGGAGGGAGGACTAATCTAGGTGTATATTTTTGGCCACTCACCTATTCCACCTAGACCTCTAGCCAATTTCATCTGTTTCCTTGTTTATTTCAGCGTTTTCTATTTTTAGCAGTTTTTTCGGGTTCTGAACTTCTGGAGCAATTTTGAGCCCCTAAACGATGTTTTTTTAAAGTCTGCGATAAGCCCATTTCCTTATCCATAGGCATGGGCTTACTATAAATCCTGTAGTACTCAGAGAGACCTTTCCAACAAGGTATCATATGCGCCAAAAGGAGATATTATGACCAATTTACGACCCCGGGAAGTTGGCTGCCTAACTAACCCCAACAAGGCCCACAAACTCTTGGCATTCCATCTTCTGGGATTAGGTTTTTGGTTTTCAGGGTTTTCCCTTGTTGTTTAATAATAAATAGGCCCTTGAGCCTCATTGTAACATAGTTCAGAGGCATGTAGCTACCACATATCTTCTCAGAGATAAGCTACCATCACCTGAGCTAGTTTATTTCCATCTATTTGAAAGCATATTTAAGTATTTTGATATTAATGAAATGAAGTGTTATTTCTACTATGTCTCTGTATTTATGGTTATATTTGTAATTTGTTGCGTTCCCGTTTAAGTTCAGATCAATGTACTTTCACTATGGGAAGTATGAATCTTGAGCAAGTTAATAAATATACATTCTATGTATATTTGGTACTATACATACATGCCTAAATGTATGTAACATGTTGTTATGGAAGAAAAAACATACATCTAACTTCTTTATGTCCACTCAATAAAAACTAAATATTACATTTCTTTATAAATTTGTCGGGCATCACATATGCAATTTATACTCTTAGGATAACTTAAGAGAAATTCATGTAGTAGGTCATTGTGCATGAAATTCATCTAATTAAATAGGCAACCCTTCCAATGTTGATCATCTTAAAGTCCCTTTATCATCCTATGTTCTTATGCATCCTTTTCCATGAAACCTTCTTCAACTTTTCAAATTTAGTGGAAGGTCTGATTAGGATCCTAGCACACATTGATGCCTTAAATTATTCTTTGCATAGGTATCATGATGTACAATGACATGGTCCTTAATATTTTTCTTAGGACTTAAATAAAAGAATCCTTTGAATAGTTAACACAATTGCCAAAAAGTTTGATGTATCAACTTCAACATCTTTTGGATGCCTTTGTTTAACACTTTGACATCCTAATCCGTTCTAATGGAACTAGTATGAAAGCCTTAATAATAATTAGAAAAAGGCAAGATGAAATGATAATAGACTACAACCATAGATACTACTAAGATGTTTAGTTAATCACAATTCATGTAAATTGTCAACAACTCTTTGCATTGTTCACAATTCTTTAAGCTAGCAAGTTCATTTTGGCCTTCTTACTTGAAACCTCAAATTATGTGAAGACACCATAGAGAAGTTCCCTTCTAGAGATGCTTGTAGTCATAAGGATACCAAAATATTAGAAGAAACAATCCCATATATAATTACTTATTAAAACATTAGTGGTTCTAAGAGGAGTTGTGGAAATGACCACCAAACATCCACATGAAACCTTAAAAGTAGAGAAAGCTAAGGACAATAGATAAGAAAAGATGTCATCCACCAAATTCCACAAAAAATCCTTTCTCCATGCGATTGAAACAAATAGAGTAAGCTATATCAAACTATAGGCTATGAAATGAATCTCATGTCACCTAATAATGAATCTATTGACATGATAAAACGTAAAATGTGGACTCTCATGTTAGTGAACATAACTAGAAGTTGGGGATCTTCAAAATTCCCAAGCATAATCTCTTTCACTAAACAACCAAATTGTCATCAATCAAATTAGTCCCTTAGGGAATTCAAACCTTAGAATAGTTGGTATGATACATTTTCATACAATACCCTAGAATCTTGTGAACCCCTCTTGTTGATATACTTACAACCTTTGCCTTCAAAGCTATTAACATGAGACAAGCTATATACTTCCATTGGACTACACATATCCCCTTGCACCTTTGTTGTAATGCTTTCTCCCTTTATAATATAATTAGCGCACCTCTTTTTTCCATATTAGCATTTATAAACTAGTTCCCTAGTACAACACCCACCTTGAATTTTTCATTTTTGTGCATTTTATTTTGCTTCTTGTTCTTTTTCCTTTAATTGTGCTTTTCTTTTGCAGCGTATAACAATGGGATTGCTATGCATAATGGAGGCATGTTTTCAAAGTTGTCCTATGTTATTCCATGAAAAGAACCAATCCCATTCAAATTGATAATAATAATTAGAAAAAACCATTAAAATTGCATGTATCTTATCCCTTTCTTATTTCATTCCTTTGCTCAATGGGATTGAATTATTTTGTAGAAATGTGTTTGATTTACTTCACCTTTGATTTCATTATTTGGCACTTGAGATAGGAGCACATGGTTGTGTTACATTTTCATTACACTCTTAAAACTAAATGATGAATGAAAGGTTTGTATTTAGAACAACAATGACAAGTAACACACACATAAATCACATTATTTTAACTTTTATCCTATCCACTTGAGCATTGGGGTTAAAAAAAAAATATAAATAAATTACATATAATTAATAAAACATAACATGTACAAAGTATACATCGTATCAAAGCTAAGTCCACGAGTTTGTATAGGACTCATAAACTTTAATATCCTATGTTACTACTACCTCTCTTTGATCCATCATCTCCATGGAATTAGTGAAGGAAACATTTCTTGACAAAGAGTTCCTCAATCTCCTCTTTAGTTTACCTATGGTCCTCCAATTGTGTATTCATAAGTCAAATGTCTAAGTCATCCTACCTACATGAGTAGGTCATATAGGTTTGATCCAAGTGGCTCCAAACACATTGCAGAAGCCTAAGAGGGCTAAAAAATGGTCAAAATTTAAAGTGGTCATATTTCTCTCGAACAAGGACCATAGTGTAGTTCTTGTCACCCTGATTCCAATGGTGCGAACGAAACTCAAATCCAATTCCCTATGGAGGAGACAAGGCCAGTCAAAGTTCAAGGTTGACTTGGCCAAGTGGCAAGGTTAATGGACCTACATATTGCACCGGAAGCGGTCACCAGGAGCTAGCCACTAGAACAGACAAAATTGTTGCCTCTTTAAAAATCACCATATTGTTTAAACAAGAAACAAAAATTATAAAAAAATAGGTGGTGGGCCATGGCCGCCACCACCTCCATCGGTCAACATTATATTAAAATGGGGTGGCAGGTGGCCAAACCCCGCCACCCCCGGACCATACCCCATACATACGAGTGGCAGACAGTCAAACCCCACCACCCGTCTCAACGAACAACACCAAACATTTTAAACCACCACAACCAACCAAAATTGCACTTTAAAAAAAAAGTGCCAACTTTGGAAGGGGATGGATTTGATCCCTCGAGCTCTTGGCAACAAACCGCCTGAATTAACCATTGAGCCAATGACTCATCATTGGTAAGTCCACCAACGATTTGTATTAAACTCATCTTTTAATTCGATAAGGGGAGAGCGTTAAGGCAGATTGGAGGAATTCAAAGACCAATGGAGCCATGAGCAGGTGCAAAACCCGGACTGCGGAAATTTGAGCAGTGCAGAACCATGACACAGTTCTAGGAGGTAGATTGATGGCATGCGTTTCGAGACGAATCTTAGAGAGAATATTCTTTGATGCCTGAAAGATTCTCCAGGGAGGTAAATTTTTATTTTCGTCAGAATGATATGAATTTTACAGTCATTTTAACCAAAATTTCATAGGGAACGCGATGGTGAAATCAGAATCACCATCTGAGTAGCATATTTGTAGATTCCCAGCAGAGTAGAATCTTTAAAGAATCTTGAAGGAATCGTCTAGATTCCTTGGAGGCTGAAAATCGACAGAGTCAGAACGCAACTGAGTTTATGCTCAAAAGTCTCAAAATATTGCAATGACCATGATGGTGAGATCAGATTTGTGATCTGAGTTGCAAATCTCCAGTCAACCTAGAGAACAAAATCTTTGGAGAATCACGGGGAATCTAAAAGATTCCCAAAGGCCTAGATTTTGATGGTGTCGGAATTCCACAAATGGATAGTTGATTTTACACCTCTCGACAACATAAATTCAGTGGTGCAGTTAGTTTTTGTAGTTGAGCCTTCAATTTTTTTTCCAAATTCAGAGGTGAAGGTACATGAATCAGTCATGTCATGTTTTCCTTCATTATTGTTGAGATGATGTATCATGTTTGAGATCCCTGTTTGATTTTATGTTGTGAGATCATTATTTCCACCTTATGTGAGATGTATTTAGCTTGTATTGCTATGTATTGTTGTTGAGATCCTTGTGTAACTATGTTGAAGGGATACTCATTGCCACATTATGTGAGATACTTGGTAGTTTGTCATGCTGAAGGAAGCCCATTTTGAGTGAGAGTTCTTGTAGGGAGAATGTCTCGTCGAGAGACAAGCCACTCTTGTTGAGGGTATATGACCTTGTTATGACAAAGAATGTGCCATGTACATGATCATCATTTCCAACATTATATGAAGCGACCTCCACCATCTTGACACCGGGCCCGAAGATGTAACCCGTACTGGGTGAACTCTGTTATCAAATGTCTCATGTTTTGACTTGCTGATCATTGTCATGTTTCCTCTTTCTTAAGAATGCATATGTGTTCGTTTATTCTCTTTTAAATGCAATTATATTAACATCACAAAAGTAAAAGATCTTAGGTAATTCCGGTAGCTGAAGAAATCTGGATCAAGGATACTCCAAGTTAGGAGGGACTCATCCTCATATGATTTCCCTTAACATGGTAGATATTTTCTCAATAACAATAACCTCCCTTGTTGTGTTTGTTTGTAGGCCAATAACCATTAGTCCTTCTCTCATGAATGGAAAGCCTAAATTATTTGTATTGCAAGAGCCTTAGTAGGTCCCAAACCTACATGAGTCTTTAGTAGAGCCAACATAGTCGCATCACTATGTTCTTTTTCTCATATATTCATTCCCATAATTTTCTTTCACCTTGTAGGAGGGTCCTTTCCATCACTTTATCATTCTATAGTAGAGAATTGATGCTTTACTTTCTTATCCTAAGGAAACAAGCCTATGTTCACTCATGTTGGCCCTCTGCCTATATGCCTACAATAATAATAACATTCACTCTACTTGACCTACCTCATAACACTAGGTTGATCCTCATCCAAATCCACATGTCCCTCTACAAGGGTCAGTATAAGTAAATACTCAAAACACCTAGGTACATACCAATGTCACATGAGTGAAGTCACCTCCCACTATGAATGTTTTCATTCCAATATTTTTGTAAAGAAAATGACTAGCATAGGCGACCATTTCATGCCTCACTCCCTTTGTGCATTTCCTTATGATTGGCCAAAACTTAGAAGGAATAGAAGTATTGTTTCATATAACTGTAAAAACTCAAGTGTGATGATAGAAATTGTTATTATTGAATTTATTGGGTCATTTACTATGATAATTGAAATTAGCACCAACCCTTTCATTACCCAATCCTCATAACAAACATGGCCTCCTAGTAAACCATTTGTTATTTATCTCAATCCAATAGTGTCATATGAGAATCCCACCCCATTCTAAAATATACATCTATCACTTGGACCATAGTTATCTCATTTACTTTATTGTGCGAGGGAGTTGTCCCCCCTAAAACCTAAATACACAGTTGTTTAGGTCCCACCACATCATGAGGTCTCATAGGACTAAGTTTGTATGCAAATAATCTTGACTTGAGAAACCTTTGCTAGGCCAGCTTCAATGCCCAATTCTTTATGTCTATCATGAGATCACACTAATATATTTAGCAAGCCTTATTTTATTGACAATTGATTACCTCAATATAGAGTTTTGACCCACCCTACTATACTGTCATCATCTTATAGACATCCAAATATCATTTTGTCATTATCATATTGGGTTAGAAAAAAAAAAAAAAAATCAATTTTCCTCAAGATGACATGTCCTTATCATTATTAGGGGGGAATATGTGATCCCATCATTGAAGCACATTTTAACTCCATGGCATGTTTTCACCATTTTCAACACTCATGGACACACCAAAATTTTTTGATACATTAAAATCACAAAAAATATAAGTAGATAAAAATATAAATTTTGGAATTAATTTCACCCAATTTGATAGTAGATTCACCCCAAATTTTGCATTCTCAACTTAAATCTAGGGTTTTGACTCATGGGGCCTATTTATGTGATGGAGTATTTGTACCAATTTAATTGTTGATGCATGTCCAACACAATTATGCTCAAGTTTATTTCTCCTATTGCGTACGTTTGGGGGTAAAATTGGTTTTCACACTTCCATTTTACTTTTTAACCTATTAAATCAAAGATTAAGTTTTTCATTTAAGTCTTATAGTTAATTCAAATTTTGAATTCTTCGCTAGTTTATAGTTTGATGTATGACCTACATGTGCATGACCTATGCGTATTATGTAGTAGCCTAGGGAGCATACAAATGACAATATCCACTTCCATTTTAGTTGAATTTCCCCACCAATCTCTCTAATTTTGTGTTATTGATTGCATGCCATATTTACATTCAACTTTTAGTATATGGTCCAACACATGTTGTAGGTCATATCCTCTATTCATGATTGCAACAAAAATATTTTCCAACCTTACTAATTTTCCCATCTTATCTTTCATTACCTCATGTTGATCATATTTCTCCATCTTGTAATCCCTTCTTATGTCATTTTTTAGTTCCTTGTTAGGGGTTGTGATCATATACTCTAAGTGTTTGTTGGTAAGAATTATTTATGGTTTGTCTGAGCCTAAAATTTTGTTAACATTTGATTGATATTCTATGGTAATGATTTAGGTCGAAATTTTAGCCCACTTTGACCTATTTCTTGTTCATAACAATGTCCATCCAATTTTCAGCCTACATTTTGACTTAAATAATACAAGTGGGTGTTAAATTTGAAATACAAATTGTTAATATATAAGTTAGTATTAGGGTGAAATAGTGGTTATAAATGTGTTTTTTTTTTGTGATAGTGGAATTGACAACTACATTGGGATCATACTTACATTGATGAGCTTCCTAATTACCTTTTAATTGTCTCAAAATATATAAAAAATGATTGTTCATTTACTTTGTCAAACCAGGGATTCATATGATACTTGCTAATTATCATGCATTGTATGTTCCAAAGAAATATATTCATCTATTTTTCTAGTTGTGAAGTTGTAGCATAGATAAATGACCACAAGACATGGGTTTTAAGGTGGATCTGACAAAGTCGTTGATGCTAAGTACAACAAGTTAGCTAAAACATAAATATAACTGTGAGCAAGGTAAACTAATCCAGTTGGTGTTAGAAAATAAAAAAGGCATAAATATTTTCTTATGTTGATAATTACTTGTGATATCTTAGTGTTCTTATTAACCTTTCTTATGTTCTTGTTTTATCTTTGTTTCATCAAGAAATTATAAAAAGCAAAGCACGAAGATCAAGACACTAGATGTAGGCACTTTGCTAGCGCTAAAAGCCCTCTATAGGTGAAAACCCATTCAAACTCTTCCACTAGAAAATTCAAGTTAATATAGACCAAGAACCTAGATCAAAAGGCCTTCTTCCTCCACCAAGTCAACCTTCTAATACGATTCAACAAATTTTAGTAGTCTCTTCTTGTCCAACAACTTCAACCCAACAACAACTCAGAATTTAGGCCCCCCAACAACTCCATAATTTTGGCCCAACTATAGTATTGCAACTTCGTCCCTTCCATTAGATCATCAACTTCACACGTGTGAGAGATAGAGAGAGATAGTTTTGACTTCTTGTGCTTGATAGAGACCTCCTTCTCCTTCGTTAGCCCTTTCCACCTTCTTCCTTGAATTTCACACTTTTTTATTGCCCCCAGCATCTGCCTTTCAAACTTGGTGAGTGAGTGCTCCAAATGAGGTCGAGTTGTTGCCTTTATATAGGATATTTTACCTCTCAGTTACGCTGACTTGTCCAGTTTGAGGCTCACTTGGTGGAGGAGGCATAATTGAGCTATTTCACATTAAAATATATTTCTTTCTTGACAACTAAAGCCCAAGAAGGGTCTTTTATATTATTACATGGACAAGGACACTTGACATAAAACCTAGAATCCTTCAATGGAGGTTTTGACCTAAAAACAATAAATTCTAACATGAAACCCATGCTTTAATAAGTCAATTTCTTTAATAATAATTTTTCTTTTCTTTCTTTTGACAAATACATTACATCAAGACTCGAATACAATTATGAAGACCGACACTAGTTTCATTTTTCAACACTCCCTCTTAACTAGGGAGGTATTAATAATTACACATATACAGAGGTATGTGGAAGATCTCAAAATGATATGCTCTATTAAGAGTCACAAAACACATAGTGTTAAAGATTAGATATCTTACCAGGGTACTCTAATCGGGTGGGACTAAGATGGACTCAAGCTTTAGCCACTCTAGGTACCATCCGGATTTTAAGCTCTACCACCAACCCAGGGATCTAGGTGCATATCCAAGGTCGGAGCTCCATGAAAAATGCCACCCTCCCTACTTCGAGATCTAGAAATCAAAACATAGGCTGAACAATTGTCCTCCCAAGCATCTTTCCATAAGATGCTTCATCTCTCCTAATCAACTAAATCATATATATCCACCAATCCAAGCATGCTTCAAATGCTCAATCTTTTATGGAGAGATCCTACATAATCATAACCCCGATCAATAATAAACATTAAAATATATATACAAGTAAACATAAACCTTTAGGGTCCTTAATCATTCATATGCTACTTATAATCTATCCAAATATAACTTGTTGGAAGATTTCTTCTTTTCACTACTTCAGCAACAACAAATACATCCTCAATGCTTCTCAAGTATTTTGTTTATGAAGATTAATTTGTAATACTTTCATTCATTCAATTTCATTATTACTTCAAGTTATTCATTATGATTGTCATAATATACCCTCCCTCTCAACTGGAGAGATATACCCTTTCTTCTATCCAGGCTCCCTCTTAACTTGGGGAGGTTAACAACTTCATAACATTGGAGAAAATTCATTATTTCAAGGCTTCATTTATTTCTCATGGCATCAATATCATCTTGATTATCATCATTCTTATATATTCCTTCATCATGTTCATACAAAGATTTTCAACATATAAAATATTATGTACCTGCAAATCTTCAAGAACAAGTACAACAAAATACAAACATATAGAAGCATGAAGATAACTATAATATGTTTATCATGTCATTACAATGGAAGCATAAAAAAATTCAAACTTTAGACATCAAATACCTAAACCTAGTTAGTTTCATAATTACCAAGGGTTATATCCTTTATATACTAGACTTTGACTTCTTGCTAGGATTTTGTCGTAAACCCTAGAATCCATCTTTGAGACACAAAGCTTTAGATGTCAGCAATAACAATTCGATCATAGTATTATATATCTAAGGTTTCAACAATGTGCTTTTACATGTCATATTATACTAGGATTTGTTGCAAACCCTAGATTTTATTATCAAAACTAAATCGTATTGAAAGCAATATCATCATATCCTAAAATTTCCATTTCTACTAGATTTTTGTTACAAACCATAGATATTACAAACTAAAACATGAGCATCAAAAATTAGGTTAGCATACTCGCATATACATATCTAGGATGCATTATCATATACTAGATACTTATATCAATACTTACTTGGGTAAACCCTAGATGAAAACATCAACATATCAAAGTTAGATATGCAACAATTTCAATCAAGCTAGGGTTTCGATTATGCGAAAGAATACAAACCTAGAGTTTCATTCATAGGACCTTACTTAGCTAATAAAAGGGTCTTGATCATAAACCCTAAAATCTAGGATTTCGAATTATTAACAACAAACCCTAACTCATCAAAATCTTAAAGATCTAGGGTTTCATTACAACCCTAAGAGGACTAGGGTTTCAATATTATTGTTAACACACCCTAAGTACCAAAAGAATAGGGTTTTACAATGAACCCTAAAGGTTCATTAGGGGAATTTTGAGGTCTAAAATGGGCCTCGTAAGGAAATTATAAAATAATAGTGGAAATAATAAAATAAGACTAGATAACATCATCAAATTTTAGAGGGAAAAAAGAAAAAACTATTTTTTCAACTCATATTTTCAACTTATCTCCCTATGGGTTTACTCAAATTTCGAGTGACAACACTTGTTGGATGCAAAACTTGATTCCTCATCCAAGGAGTACCCATGTTGCATACTTTCAATGGACCCCACTACATGAAAAACGTGATTCCAATCACGTTTTTTCATGTATTTATCATTTTTTGTGTAGAAGGGTCCATCAAAAGTATGCAACATGGGTACTCCTTGGATGAGGAATTAAATTTTGCATCCAACAAGTACTCTTGCTTGAAATTTGAGTAAACCCATAGGGAAATAAGTTGAAATTATGAGTTGAAAATATGAGTTGAAAAAGTATTTTTATTATTTTATTAATTTTTAATCTACTTTTTTACTCCAAAAATGGTGAATCATCCCCCATGGTTGACATCATCATCTTGAATCTTATTGGTTCTTATAAAGTTTATTTTGGTTGTATATTTTTCTTAGGAGGCCCATTTTAGACCTCAAAATTCCCCTAATGAGGGTTTCACAAGAGTGATCAAATAACAAGAGATAGTATAATGAGGGTAGATTCAATCTAATGATTAATAACCCAAACAAGAATCAATATGATTCAAAACCTAGACATAACGAAGTCAATAATATAAAGTAAATTTCAAAAGAGAATGAATATACCCTTTTATATGAAGAGAACCTTGTGAAAAAACTTGTAGTTTAAGACATACCTTGAGTTGTTCTTTAACAAACCTTGTAGGACATCAATTCTTGAGAGGATTCCTTTACAACAAAACTTCTTCCAAGCTGCAATTCTATCATTTCAAGTCTCCTTCATAATTTGAGCATTCATTAAGCTTTCCTAACCAAGGAAAATATAAAGAAAAGGTTATAAAATACAAACAAATCTTGATGTGAGGAGGAAACCAAACATGAAAATATGAATCTGAGAACAAAATACTTATCTTTTGGTAAAATGGTGGAGGCTTCCTAAGGGACACCTACAACTTATGAAAATAATTAAAAAATGTTCTAACACAACATGTTAGAACTATCAAATCTAGAAATCAAAACATAAAGGAAAGCAATACAAAACTTAGAATAGAAGACTAAGGATATGTAAGAGAGGAATTAGTAGTATAAGTCTTTAACTTTTGATTCTTTAGTCTTGTTCTTCTTAGGTGGAGCTTCATTGGTGATATTTGATTCTCCCCTATCTCTCTTCTTATTTCTAGGATTATCAAAACATTGATTTTTGTAATGACCCATCTTATGATAGTTGTAATATTCAATCTTGGATAGGTAAACTTTCTTCTTTGGTCCTTTGAACTTCTTGAAGGTTCCCTTCTTCTTGTGATGAGAAGAATAAACACTAGAGGTGTTTTCTTCTCCATCCCCCTTCTTGTTGTTTACTAATGATATTCAAACTTCTTCTTAACTGAATGCATTCCACATTTGTTTGAATGTTGGAGTATCCTTGCAACTGCTAATTCCTGATGCAAAAGCACACCAAGATTTTGGCAGTCCTAAAAGAGCAGAAATTAAGAGTTCCTTTTCTGGTAAAACTTCATCTATTTCTTGGAGTTCATCTCTTATTCTATGTATACTTACAAATTATGATGATACAATGTCGTCCCTTGTCATCTTTATTGTCCTTAGTTCATTCTTAAGGCTTTCTATTCGACCAATGTTCTTGATGGTGAATAATTTGGAGAGATCCTCATATATTTCTTGAGTGGAGTCTATGTTGGATATGTATGGAATTAAGTTGTACTTTACTCCATCTACTATTAGATTCATGGCCAATATTTTGGTTTCTCTGAACTTCTCTTTTTCTACTTTCATTTGTAGGCTTCTTGATTTTTCCTTGAAAAAGGTCCAACACTTTGTGCTTGGCAAGGATAAGATCTATCCTCTTTTTCCATGCCCTATAGTTGGAGGCTCCTTATAGTTTATTTTCTCCCTTCATTGAATTTTTCATATTGCTATCTTCTACTCCTTATGACCTTCCTTGAAAACCTTTTCTTATATCTCTCTTTTCAATAGATATTCAGATTGCCTTTTTCCTTCTTTTTCACCTTAGCTCGATACCATGTCAGAAAATATGAAAGGCAATTTTTTTTTTCTTATGTTGATAATTACTCGTGATATCTTAGTGTTCTTATTAACCTTTCTCATGTTCTATATTTATCTCTTTTTTCATCAAGCAATTATCAAAAGAAAAGAACGAAGATCAAGACACCAAATGTAGGCACTCTGCCAGGGCTAAAGCCCCTCTATAGGGGAAAACCCTGACAAACTCTTCCACTAGCAAATTCAAGTTGAGATACACCAATACCCTAGATCAAAATAAATTCCTACTCCACGAATTCATCCTTCCAATACGATTATTTCAGTTGTCTCTTCTTGTCCAATAGCTTCAAGCTAACAACAAACCATAATTTTGGGCCCCTAACAACTCTAGAATTTTGGCCTAGATATAGTACTACAACTTTATCTCTTCCATCAGCTCAAAAAATTCACACGTGTGTGTGTGTGTGTGTGAGAGAGAGAGAGAGAGAGAGGGATAGCGAGAGATAATTTCAACTTCTTGTGCTTGATAGAGACCTCCTTCTCCTTCGCTAGCACTTTCCAACTTCTTCCTTGAATTTCACACTTTTGACTGCCCCCAACAACTGCAGATCGAACTCGGTGAGTGAGTTCTCCAAATGAGGTCGAGTTGTTTCCTTTATATAGGAGATTTTGCCCCTTAGTTAGGCTGACTTGTCCAGTTTCAGTTCGACTTGGTGGAGGAGGCCTAATTGACCTATTTTACATTAAAATAAATTACTTTCTTGACAATTGAAGCCCAAGAAGGGTCTTTTACATTATTACATGGACAAGGACACTTGACATAAACCCTAGAAGCCTTTAATGAAGGCTTTGACCTAAAAAAAATTGAACCAAGCATGAAACCCATGCTTTAATAAGTCAATTTCTTTAATAATAAAATTAATATTTCTTTCTTTTGACAAACACATTACATCAATACTCAAATACAATTATGAAGACCGACAGTAATTACATTTTTCAACAGTTGGGCCTAGAATCAAGTTGTTGTGACCTTGATTTGGATTAAAATAAATAACAACATACTAATCCCATTTTAATCGGCCTAGAAACAATAGACTAATCTGGTTTATATTTTCCTTGAATGACACTAGCATAATTCATTAAAATGACACGAGTTATGAGAAATCATACCTTGGGAAAAATAGATTATTATAAATAGGTATAGACTAGAAGGATGGATGGTATGATGGTCAAAAGTGATCAAAAGGACAAAATATGGGTGCAAAAAAGATGGTAATTTGGGTGCTCGTCATCTCCCCCCAACTTGAAGAGTTTGCATGTTCTCATGTGACAAACTAGTCACTCAAAGTTAGAATCAGAGTCTCAAAGAAAATCATGCTAATGGAGGTTGCTAATGCAGAAATATCAATGCCCCTAAGCATTAGCTAGATAGTATCCTCCATTTCCTTGATCTCCATCCAATAGTTAACCTCTTTCTCCTCTTCCAGATTATAGTTAACTTGATATTTGAGTGAAGGGAGCCATATCATTGGATAATGGAATCTTAGGCCAAACCATGTACGTTTCGACATTTCTTCATACATTGGACATACTTGTTGACCCACCATAGTGCCACCTGGAGATTCATGTAGTTGAAGGAATTATTCATTTTCATTGCTTTTGTAGCATGTTCCCACCTCTCACTACAACCTTCCATAACATCTTCATTTAGGAACTCTATCCATTTCATGTAATAAAAAATGGCCTCTCATTGATTGTTAGCCAAGCAATTAAAGTAATTAGCAATATTGACCCATGCATAATGGGAAATGATTTTGGTCAATGAAAGTCTCCTTGCACCTAAAGGTCTAAAATGTGATTTTGTTGAGGAACGAATTGGACGATCTTCCATTTTACTTGATTGTATAAGAAAAAATATGAAATATATTAGTTGTACGTCTCCAAAGAAAGGAGATATTTTCAATTTGGGTTCTCAATCGAGGAAGATATTATGTTGATATAACTCTTATGATAAGTTTTTCTCTTTGCTACTATTTTCATAATATACTTTCAAAAATTCACATTTTAACATTTTTTTATGAGGTTTTCTTGTCGCTATTTACTTGTACTTAAACAATAAGTGTCTTTCATTCAAGAATACCTAATAAATAGGGTAGGGTGCCTCACAAGAAAGAATAGAATCTAGTAGAGAGTTCATTTGTTCCTTTTTCACTGTGAGGGTCCTTACCTAGTCATGCAGTTTGACAACTCTTTTTGTATCATTCTACCACCAAAATTATAGAAGTTCCTTTGAAATTATATTAAGGTAACTATTCCTTCCCCATATGACTCAACTAGACTCTCCACATAGCATGTTGGGCCCTCAACCAAAAATCACCGTTAGGGATTGGTTGGTTACAAATTCATAGAAAGTAGGCTTAACCTCCTATGTTTTCATTTCTTCATCGGTGCATGTATTGAGGTTTTTTCTATGTCTCTACATCATTATAGTTGGCCCTTTGGTGTGTTGTGAACCCCACATTTACTACCTCTTGGCATGAATCCTACACTCTTTGATATTTTCAGCCACTTTGACTATGTGTTTTAGGTGTTCCCTGGTGAGTGTGATGACATATTTCACAACTATCTCTTCAGCTAATTCTTATGGAATAACATTTTTTTGTGTCCTTAGTCTTTATCTTCCACTTCCATTGAAACAAATTTGTATTCTTGTGTTGCAACCAATGCATTTCCTTCTATTTCATCCTCTGTTAGTTCTAGTGTTGTACCAAGGCCTTTTGATGTAGTGTCAAACTTTATTGCTCCTTACCTGAGGTGGAATGGTTTATGTGTGTAGTGGGTGAGTGTGAGTGGATAGGTTGGGAAATAGATTAATGGGAGAGGTTTTTTGGTGCCTCAGGCACGTTGTAATGTATTGGTGTTACAACAAGGTGTGGACACAATGTGATGTTGTATTAATAAGTTAAAGTTGCAACAAAGCATAAAGAGAGTGCAATGTTGTAGCCCAAAGAAGTGTTGTAGCAACACAAAGTCACACATGGATTTGACACTTGTTGGTGGCAATGAGGTCATGGGATGACTATTAGACTTGCATTTTGGTTACCTCAATCAACGACACATTATTGTTTTGGTGCCTTGGTGTTGAATCCGTCGGATAAGTGTTGTAGAATTGAGAGGTGTTGTAGGAAAGATCACCTACTAGTGTTGCAACAACGATCACCCACTAGTGTTTTAGTGTCACAGCATGTTGCAATAACATTTTTTTATTGTAGCAATGTGAAGTGTCACAAAAATAGCATTGTGTTGCAATAGTTGTGTTGTTCCAACCTTAGTTGGGTGCTGCAACAACTTACTAATGGGATATGGATACCTACAACTTAAAAAAGATTAGAGAGATTCTCGTGGGTGGATAATCTCTATATCATTGTTGTCCCGTCCATTACTTATATTCCTTGAAAATTCCTCCTTGGATTGTGGTTTCTTATACAGTTGAAGTCTGTAAACATTAAGCATTAATCGATTTCTAGATTCATTGATGGTATGAATTTTTATGGTCCCATTTTAGTAAAAAAATATAAACATCATAGGGGCCTAGCTATTTGGTACCAAATTTCCATTTGAAGTCCTTGAATTTTGAGTAAAACAACAAAGTCCAATCCCCTAGAGAACTCCTTGTTCTTTATGAACTTGTCTTTCCACATGTTAAGGAGCAAAGTTTTTATACTTCGTTGCTAACACGCTCAAATATCACTGGGATGGTAAGATAATGGAGCTAGGCTCAAGGTTTAATTCCCGAATCATGTTAAAATTAATACAACAACTTGTTTCAATGAAACATAGAAATCTATTTATAGTATATTTCTACAATAAAATTAAAGAAAATTGTTTACAATGAAAAAATAAACAAAAATGGAACTGTGTAAGAGACCACATACACTTTTGAAAGAAAATAACTGAAATTAAAATGAACCAACAAACTAATGGGTCAATTTATAGGCATATTTCTAATAAATGTCATACGTTTTCATCCATAAGACTACAAAAGTTTGTTTTTAAAGTGTGATATCGATGTACTAATAATTTCATGTATTAATATTAGAGAAATCTGCTCTCAAAAATTTAAAATATAAAGCAAAATTATTGGAGAAAAAATGCCAAAGTATATCAACTTCCAAAAAGGTTGATTTTATTGATAAAATGAGAGTACAACTTACTGTTTCAGTGTATTTCTGCAAAAATTAGGACCAAAAATCACTTTAAAGTTCCTAAGGTGTAACAAAATTCATACATAGACATCCAGAATGACAAATAATAAAGCAAGAAGAAATGCTAGACCACATTAACTCTTTCAATAAGATTGGACAATGATGTTTTCTTTAAAAAATATACTAGTTAGCACGGATATGAAAGAAATATCAAACCTTCTAACAACACTAAGTAATGCAAGAAAATAACATCAACATTCAAGAAAGAACAAAAAAGTAGATGAGCTCACTTCCTCCTTTTCACTCCTAAAAGGATTTCTACTGTCACTAAAATACGTAAGCTCTAGTACTCTAGAATAAAGAATCAAAGGAAAAATGGAAAATTTTAGACTTTATGCATTCATCTTCTCACTAGCATTTTCCATCCTCCCTTCCCTTCCTTATGTATAGTTTTATACCTCCCTTAGGTAGTTGGAGGTGTTATCACTTAAGAAGTCTAATTCCCAAACTGCTCACATTAGTTTGATGGTAAAGATTTGGTGCTAGTCTAGGTTTGAGTTTTTGTTTGCCTTAGAGTCTGAGTCTTAGGAATCTACTATGCATTCTCATTCACCATTGGTCTCATAATTCACACAATTTCCATGTGTCAACTTTGTTCAAAGGTTATTATGTGCTACAAAGCTCTTTAGGTGATTTCGTAGCGCATAATCCAGATTTTGCACTGACTGCGCTGCGAAATCGGAGATTCGTGCAATCTGCAACAAATCTTTCCCAACTATCAAATCTGTCAAGTTCAATCATGGTTGCATCATCCACTCTCAGCTTATACACTCCACATATCATGTCCAACCGCTTATCTCCATCATTACAGTCGC
This sequence comes from Pinus taeda, assembly GCA_000404065.3. Lineage (NCBI taxonomy): Eukaryota > Viridiplantae > Streptophyta > Pinopsida > Pinales > Pinaceae > Pinus > Pinus taeda. The sequence continues at coordinate 92,139 of APFE031421355.1, read as the reverse complement.
TAGGTACTCTGGTACACTCGGATTGCAAGATCCAAGAAAAGTTAGGTATTCACAGTCTTAGTCATGATTCTATTCATTGCATAAGGGACAAATCTACAAACGTTCAATTTGAATGCATTACATATCAAGCGAGGCAGCTATCAAGCGAGGCAGAGATCAAAGATTGAAATAGTGCTGGTCATCAAACATATCATTCCGCTGGAGATTCATGGAGGGGTCTGTAGAGAGAAAGAATCACAGGTCAAGCAGGTGTTTAAGGACTGAACCTAAAGGTTTAGACATAAACTTGAGGAACAGAGAAGTTGAGCATGCATTCAAGCAAGCTGAGTACTGGAATTTTCGCAAGAAACTCCAGGGAGGTCATGCACAAGTCACCAAGGAATTTGCCTTGAATTTCACAGGATTGAATTCAAAGGTTGGTATGCTTGAACTGCAGGTCTCACCAGACATAATATCCATAGTTACGGAGATTCCAAGAGGGCAAGAAACTTGGTTTAAGAATTTCAAATTCGATATCAACCCATGTAAAGAATTTCTGAAGCACGAGTTCTTTAACTCCGATTTAAACAAGTCTGTTCCTAGGAGTTATGTCAAGGATTCGTATGCCAATTTGCTTACCTGCATACAGAAGTACCTTACCTGTGAAGGGAGATATAATAAGGTGTATTCATATCATTTTAAACTTTTGTTGCATTTCACAGGGAAGACATCTATTGATTTACCTTTCTTCTTATTCTGTAGCCTAAGCAAAATGTGTGATAAGGTGCAATTAAGGAAAGAGGCTTGTGAAACTTCATTGTTTCACCATGGATTGGTTAAGTTTATTGTTCTGCATGAACTCCAGAAGGTTGGTAGAGACTGGCCCACGTTCATCTTCATATCTGGTTTCAAGAACGAGACTGGTCTTAGTCCTCAAAATACAAAAGACTTACCAGCAACAAGTTATCATCAAGCAGAAACAAGATCCAGGAGGTTTATAAAGGTGAAGGCTAGGAAACAGGTAAGGGAACTCACCAAGCCACTGATAATCCAAGATACACCCTAACAATCCTAGAAAGAGAAAATTCAAATTAGAGAGAGTGCACCTGAATCACCCAGAGGTGAAGTAGTCCAGAGAAGAATGACAAGAAGCCAATTAGCTAGGGAAAAGGGAAAAGCAGTGGTGACTGAAGACACCTCGGTTTCAAAGGGAAGTCTTAACGACATATTACAGGAAATTGATATTGAAGAGGCTCCTCTGGTTCAAGCAGATGTGATAGAGTCAGGAAAAGACAAGGCTAAGAAAAATAAAGCCTCGAAAAAGCTCAAGTTTGATGATCCAGTTGATAAATTTGTCTTTAGGCCAAGAAGACCCATAACGAGGAATTTCAAAGACATACAGGAGATACTGCCAGGAGCATATGGAACAGAGGAGATAACACAATCTCATGAAGGAAAGATAAAGGTAAAGCAGTTACCCTTCAGGAAGAAGATAGTGTTGAAGAGTTGAAAAGAAAGTTGGAATTGGCAAACTTTGAAATTTCTAGACTGAAGAAAGCCTCCAGAAAACATGCAATTAAAGAAGCTTATTTTAACCAAATGCAAGCTCGGTGGGAGGACAAAACATTTCAAATACCAGAGGTGGTCGACTTTAATGTTCAATTCCGTAGCTGGACTGTCCCTACAATAAAGGAGGCACAATTCATTAGAAAGGTCAATACAAAGCTAAGAGTTGGGACCAGAGTCATGAAGAAGCAAATTGAGGACTTAAAAATGCAGTTATCTCAGCAGAAAAAATCTCCTTAAGGAAGTCACACAGCAAAAAAGGTTATGTTCCAAATTTTGATGGTTTTTCCTTGTTATAATTTTTCTTGAGGAATCATACAGTTTCACTCAGTTTTGAAAAGTTTTGGAGTAGTTGAAAAGGATGTTTGAATATAAAGAAGCTCAAGATAGCAAATTTTTTATATTAGGCTGTGTTTTGGTGATTACACAACAGTTTTGTAGCGTGCTATGAAACTGCTGATGATAATGCCTAAAGCACAGCAGTTTCGTAGCGCGCTACGAAACTGCTGTGGCTACATAATTCAAACTCTCAACCAATTTTGAAAGACCGAGGGTAAATTTTTGAAAATGAAATCTCCTTCAAGGATCATGTAACAAGTGTCAACATTCAACAAGGGAAGAAACAAGGAGAAGAAACATATATTCGAACTCCAAACTTTTTGTTATCAAGTGATCAGAAATACCATAGTTCATGATATGTCAGACAGTTTGGAAGAGTTCTTGTTCTCACACATGGAAAAAGGTTGACAACAGATCAAGCAAGTGGCATTCTAATATATTTTGGTATAATCAAAGAAGAAGGACATGGTTCATTAGTTCGAATATCTTTGAGGAAAACAAAAGGCAGGTAAACAGGGGCAGTTTCCTGCTTTTCAGGAGCTAGGAAGAAGATGTGACATTAAAGACAGCAGGCAGCTACAAATACCCACTACAGCTAAACTAAAAGAGACCACTTGTCAAAAAACGAGAATTGATTGTAATGAATGCTATTATTAGCATGATATGGAGTCAGAATCCTATTTGCCTTAGATCTCTAATAAGTCTAGTTAGCAGTTTGTTACATTTAATAGGTAGTTAAAGTATGAATAGGTGTCATAAGAAGTAGAATTCGAATTCCCTTCATGTTGGAGGAGGAATCTAAGCCTTGTAAAAGAATTCTATAAATAGGAGAAAGAGCAATGTACACAGGGTTGGAAATTTATTGGAAAAAAAGCTCTGATATTTGGCTTTATGTAAAGACTCTGTTTTAGTAATACAAGATTGGCTTTACTTCTCAGGACCCAGGAGGGATTTGATGTTCAGAATGTGTTGCGTTGTTCTTTTTCCAATATTTGCAGTGGTATGAATGTGTAATCACTTAGAATTCACTCATAGTGCTCTAACTTCCTGTATACATTCATAGACTGTGTGGTCCTATATGTTTTTGGTATGTTCTGAATGTGTTGAATGCTGAATGCCCTGACTTCTATGTAAGGTTGATAACATTGTTATACTGAAATGATGTTGACTCCATAAGCCCAATGGATAGTTTCTAATTGTGTTTCCACCATTCATATTTTTACATTCGTTTCACAAGAGTTAGCCATCTTAATCATAATCAAAAACATTAATCCTTTGAGAGAGCCCTCTCTGGTTGGGGAGGCTAAGCCTCATCCTAAAGTAGGTTTGAAATAGTTACTTGAGGTCTTCCTCGTCTGCAGCCTTCCAGGGTTAGATTTTGAGATAACAGGAGGGAAAAAATTCTCTTAACTAATTTATGTATTATGAAAAATGTATTTCTTTTAAATTAGGAGAAGGCATTTAGGAGGGATCATTCTTTTAATTAATTTAATTTTATAAAGTAGGCGGGGTCCCCGAAAATTTCCATAAAGCATTTCTATTAACCTTGTAACTCCATAATAAAACATATGACATCATCGAAAATACCGTCATCATGATAATTGCATGTGTGAAGTGAGCCAATATCCAAAAATATATATAAAGAAGCATAGGCTATCATCTTTTTTCCCTCATCATCATAAAAAAATATGTATCATGATCAAAATAAAGTGTTGTCCAACAAATATTCCAATGTCAAAGTCTTAAATAACGGCAAGTAAAATGAAGTAAAGACCACAATAACGCAAAAAACTCAAAACAACTCATGGTCTCTACTTAGACCAACCAAGTAAGAGGGTCTTGTTTCCTCATTTTTACTTCCTCCTTGTGTCTCTAGATGCATGTCAGTGAAGGATATTTCCATCCTCCCTCCTCCTTCCACTGTAGGAATGCCAAAGTGATTATGAGATGAGGTGGCCTCATAAGGATAATGTACAGGTATTTCAGACATGTGAAGTTTTCCTAATACCAACTGTGCAATGAAATTAAGGGGATGTTGAGCATGAAATAAGGAATCATGAGATAAGGAATATGGTACCCAAGGAGGGATAGTCATAGGATGAACAAAGTGATTGAAAATGGTAGGCCAATGAGAAAACCTGGATGCAGGCCTAATTGGGTTGGCTTCCCAACTATCATTTTGTGTTGGGTGATTTGAGGCGCTTGAGGTTCTGGAAATTACATTATACTCGGTGAGGTAGAGGTAAGTTTTGAGATGCATGTGGAGTAGAAGGATAGGAAGGAAGGCCTTCAGGGTACAATTTCCTTGTTTGAGTTAACTGGTTAAATTCCTTAGAATCTTTATCAAAATGAATAGAAATTATAATCGTCTTATTTATGTTCTGCCTCAATGACATATTAGCCCTTTGTTTTGTCCTCTTCTATTTCCCCGCGAACCTATGGTAATGAGGCTCAAGTTGTATTGTAATCAAAATATTTAACATGCATCCATTAACATCCTGATCATAAACATATGATTAACAAGATAAAGGGCTACTTGAAGTCACATCTCACATGAGTGTGAAAGTGTTTTGCATAGGCACACAAAGGGAAAAACATATTTATATGGTACGAGCAAGTAACTATTTGTGCATGAAACCAAGACAAGTGTGATGAAAGTCATATGTGTTAGTACAAGAAATAAACATTGAAACTTCTTCCCACTGCAAACCAAATCAAGACTATTGTGAATGTGAGGAAAAATAAGCAACAAATATATATCATAGAGAAGGATAATAAACACATTAAATGCTTTCAGCTGAGTAGGGTCAAATAGTATTCTAAGGCCCTCCCTTTTTTTATAAGACTGGTTATGAATGTTAGTGGGAGGAAGAATTTATGTATGAGACTAGGTAAATATATTATCAAATATATACTCTGCATAGGCTATGAGCTAAGTTGAGCCTTTTCTTGCTCAGGTTGACCTCAAAATTTTGCATAAAATTTATAGTTTACCCTTATGTTTTGGGTGTCATTTTATAAAGAATTCAAAGTAGGGAACACCATCTTAGTGCGAGAGACATAAAATAGTAAGAATGGGGTGAAAACATGCCTAGTTGATAAAGGAGGTTCAAAGCTCAGCTCCTTGATTTTTCATGGGTGTCCAATTAAGAGTGTGTTGAGCACATGAATGAGGTAAAAATGTAGTGGAAAAAATTGTGTAATTAAAATTAAATGATGCCCTGAAAGGTTATGCCTTGACTTGGCAGAGCATAAAAAAAATTGAGTATATGAAAGGACGTAGTTGGTTATACAACAAACTAGGGTGTGCTTGCCCTTAAGTAGTGAGAGTGTGGGCTAGGGGTTGCACAACATAAAGCAGTGGGACTGATGAAACATGGATTAGGTATCTTTCAAACACCATGCATGGACCTTGATTATACATTCAAACTTTATAAGACAAAATACAACTAAGCATTGGTATCCTTAGTTTGAGATGAAGGGCAAGAGAGACTTAAAAAGCAAGAAAGCTAAAAGATAGATATCCGTGGTTGACATGCGAATACTACTGAGGCTACTCATGCAATGTGAGTAACTCTGAGATGAGACAACAACATATTTCTCAAAATTCCACACAGGTGCGTGACTGACTTACAGGAGGTGGGATTCATATAGTATGATTGTATTTTTATGAAGATAGTTTTGTTATTCCCACGTAAACCCTTTGACTTATTAGTCAATATAACACGTTATGTCGAGGTTGAGCGTATATATTTTAGAAAATAACACTGGGGTGACAAACCCATTATAAATATATGGTTGTATGTGGGTACAATGCTTTGCATACAAACAAGATAACGCATTGGATAATAGTTCAAGCCACTCTTTTCCTTCACTGTTAGCTACACAATAAGAGTTGTATCAAATGGTATTAAGGGACAAAGTCATGAAATGACCATGTGGGTGGTATAAAACTCAAAGTGTTGTAAACTAGCCTCAGGTTTCATGGTAAGCCTATGATGCAAGAGTGATATCATAATCAAAATGAGGTAGCATGTGAAATCATGAAGGTAATATGAGACACTTGGTATTTTTCCATGGAAACAATGAGGAAACAGAGGGAATGGTGAAGGGAAGAAATTATGGAGGGGATTAACTTTCTACACACATTTTCAACATGCTAGAGATATCCAATACTTGTAAAACAAAGCTTATTAGCTAACAGAAGTGAACAAAAATTCTTCTCATACCTCTTGTAATGTTCCGAAAATTGATTTTTAAAAATTTCTCCCAAATTTTCTCAAGGAAAATATTGTCGCAAATTCCATAAACAAATTGCACAAATTAATCTAGAAAATTTACAGTGAAACCAAAAAACATAAACTGCTACTTAAAATGGATAAGAAATATTTGCAGAATGCTCAGGCATATTTTGTTGATATAAAAGAGTACATAGACTGTTGGATCCGGGTGACAGAATGGTCTCCCACAAATATCTACTACAAGCTAAACGTGACCTCCAAAATAACTATAAATGGATGAGAAAAACCTGTGAATCTTGAATGAATTCACCAAGGGGAGAGATGGGTTCTCGCCCACTCTCACTAAATCACCCTAGGGTTTTCATCTTGGGGCTACTATGGTATATAACTAAATTCTCCAATCCAAACCAAAGACAAATAGTCAAACCAATATGTCCCAAATGATCTCCTCCTCCTCCAAGTCTCTAGAAGAATCTTATTTTGATTATTTTAATATTTATTCTAGAAACTCCTTTTTGAATCCATCTAAGTGAATTTTAATTTTATTTCATTTCACTAAGTCAGTTTTGGCCATTTTTCCTTCAATTAATTATTTTCCCCTCTTTAATTTAATTAAGTGACTAATTAAAGTCACTATTAATATGGGAAAATGGTCAACCTCCCACCATACTCTCTCCGGCCACTGGAAGTCACTTCTACATATTCCATCCTCTAGATCTTCTTGTTTTGGTTCCAACGAGCTATTACACTAAGGCATTCCATCAAATATTCCTCCCGGAGTGCCACCTCAAGCGTAATTAATTAAGTCAAACCCATTAATAACTCTGTTTTTGGAAAGTTGTCAAAATGCAACAGAACGGAAGATAAACTATGTTGATGATGGCATATTCCAAGTGAATGTCATTAGATACCATAAAAATCCATCAAAATTCCTCCAAGACCCCTAATGACATAATCCTACTCCCCTGACCTAGCCATCTCGTGCCCTATAAACCCACCCTAGCTATACTATAGAGGAAAATAAAATGGGGACATGACAAATCCTCCCACTCCAAGATTTCTTTCCCTCAAGCAATTTGTATCTTTCAACTACATATCCAACTATAAACTAATACCAGGATCCCAAATGAACCACTGTACCACACCATGCCTCTGAACTAACCAAACATGAATGTGTCCCTCAAACACCTGGATCCCAAATAAACCATTGAGTCAATTCACCATCCATGGATCCACCTAGATCCCAAAATAACCATAACCAATCATCCTTGACCATCCCGCATGGATCAACCTTTGTCTGTCTCTGATCATAGAAGTTTCTCCATCAGTAGAATACCAACTCATCACCTCTCTCCAATCCAACCTCTGGCATAAGTCGAGGTCAACCCCACTCTATTGATGTTGGGCTAGTGCTATTGGAATACTGATGAACTATCGATCCACATCCCACTGCCCATTGAAACATCTGGTAACCCTCTCATCTAAGGGATCCTGTTATATTGTGCCCCTAAATAAGAATGATTCTTCATGAATAAGATACCAACTCATGACTTCCCTTCAATCCATCCCGTGGAAAGAATTGAATGCATGGGATAATGCTCGTGGAACAAGTCTAATATGATGATGTGGTTCATGCTCAACTCATGTTGCTCCACCTAATTAATAAAAAATATCTATCCAAGAAACCATGATCCTCTCTCTATAATGGAAAAGAGCAGATAACCCATGTTGCAAGCCCTGTCTAGGTATTCTGGAGAGGGCTACTTTGAAACTCCCAAGTGTACTCCTCTTGTTGCCTCACTAGGACCCTTAACTATCCCTCAACATTAGAAAACTTGTCTATTGACTCGACAGACACATTTAATGTCTTCATAGTGTCCACTAACTACTCGCTATACACACCGGAATATAAATATGACCTACTATCAACAACTCCGCATGAATGATCATGCTCATCAAAGGCATCCTCATATTAACCCATGGAATCATCCAAAGAAGAATCCTCATTCTAAAAGTCAGAAATAATCTTCTCCTACTCTACCTCTGCCATCTCCTTCACATCACTCAAGCATGAGTGGTCAGGTTGCCAAGGTTCCTTGTGGATAAAGCAAAGACCCTCCCTCCTTAGCTCATTCTTATTGCATGGTTGGTCACTACCAATCCTCCGCAACTCCTCTTGGGTCAATCATCTCCTAAACAGACCAATGTTCTACTTAACCAACCATTTAGATAGTTCATAAGCAGCAGGTGAGAGAAATTGTTCTCTCCTCCAAATGGCCAACAATCTAGACTGTAACCTCTTGCAAATGGCATCATGGCCTCCCATACAGGCGGATAAAATGTACTGCATGTGTGTTATGAATGTGTCGGGATGATACTTCCTAATGTTGAGGAAGCATTGGAACATATGTAGGATCAAGTCCTCACACTCCAACTGAAAAATGAGGTCATAATATGTAACCAAGGCCATGACTTCTAGAATCTCTAACCTCTTCCCAAAGGTATGGCCCTCATTGTTATCCAAATCCTAAAAGGTCTCTGAAGTCTCTCCTAATAATGTCATCATTGTAAGGGGGTATAGGTGTGATCAACATCATGATACTACTTATACAAGACGCAACTGGAAGTTTGAATCCTATACATGGGCGCTCCAAATACTTGGGTTGTACTAAGGAAAACATGGTTGGCTTTAGAGCTATTGATGGTTCTAGAAATCCGTCAACGAAGGGGATCTCCTTGATATGAGGTCCCAATTAGACCTCACACTATTTGGTGTAGGAGTCCCATCTCGTATAAAGGCCCGATTTCCAAATCCTCAAAGATTTGGCTTGGCTCTAACTGTCAGCACAAGAGAGTAATGTAATGGTGTCTTCGAACAACAAGGTGAGTGTGCTTGGTGAGTGTGCAATGCAACTGTGTCTAGGTTCTCTTACTGCAAAAAGGTGGAGAAAAGTGATCCTCTAAGTGAGAGGTAATAGTACCACCCTAGAAGAGACACAAATGAGCAAGAAAGGCTTGTCCAATATCTAGCGGAATAGTCCACAGTGAATGTGATAGTTGGTACAATCAATGAACAAGGGAAGATCTGTCTAACATCCAACAAATAGTCCACAGTGGATGTGACGGTCGTTATAATTGGTAAGCAAAGAAAGGTTTGTCTATTATCATCTGGAATAGTCCACAAGGATGAGACAACAATGGCAACCATTACAACACATTCCCAACAAAACGAGCACTAAAATAACCGAATTAGTTCAACTATATTAGTACATGTGAAAGAAAAGATGAAATACAAACGTTCACAGAATATTATTACAAACATTCATAATTCATGCATGAAAACGTGCTAGCCTGAAAAGGCTTCTGCAACTAAGCAAAAGTTCCAAGACACATATTTACATTGTACATCACTAGCTCTAGTAGTGGGACATTGGAGCAACTCCTTGCTCCTCAAAGAAATAACTGATATTTCTAATGCTTTGCAGGAGGAGCCAAGGTGAAAATTCCTTTGCTCATACAATGAGGGAGTATATATAACCAAGAGTGATGCTTCCCCTTATGACTCTTTGACTACCCTCATGACTATTCAACTTCCTTTGAATTTTCAATTTACATGAATCTTCATATTCATGTGAGTCCATTGGATTTCCACTTTACAATACATTTGATTTACAATAAACGTGGCCCACAATAGTGATGTGGCATATGAAAAATCATGACACAACTCGACAGGACACTGTTGACATAGACTGGCTTGATGATGTGGCAATGTCAAGCCGCTATTGCTGTTGAGTGATGGATGTGTTCTTGGATATGATTTTCCTTCTGCTCCACATAACTTGATGATGTGGGGTCTTCAATGATCTTCAGTCTTGGAAGGTGGTTGCACACTTTTATTCCTTTTTCTTGCTCTTGGTAGATTCATTTTTCCATTCAGTTACACATGAGTCTTCAGGCATGCTTCCACCTTCTCCTTCTTGATCATCTCGCCATGATTTGATAGTGCACATGTTCCTACAATTCACTCATGACGGGATGACATCAATCCAAAAGACTCCCTAGGATAAGATGATGCATTATTATCCATGAACTGAGCTCGGGACTAGTGACAGGCTAGGAGAGATGGCCCAGTAACGACACATTGCACAATTCTAGGTGATAGGGGGAGATGATAATTACTGAGACTGTGCATAATGCAGCTCAGGATTGACTAAGGAACTTTTGAGCACAGTCCTCACTAAGGAGAAAAATTACGCAGTGGCCACTGGGATTTAGGATTGCACAGTTCAGGTAGTCAGGGTTCAAGCTTGATCACTGAGACTACACAGTGCACAACTTAGGCCAAACTAAGGGACAATTTTAAGAAGTGAGCATTGAGGGAGAAATTTGCGCAGTGACCACTGAGTGAAAAATTTGCGCAGTGACCACTGAGGGAAAAAATTGTGCAGTTCAAGCAGATAGTTGAGGCTGCAGGATGGGACCCTGGGAGGACAAACTGCACTGTATCATAAGGCGGGGGGACTGGGCAGCAAAGAGACCTAGAGGATAGATTTTCACAGTTCTGGATCCCAAGGGAGGTTGGTTTCTCTGCGCATTGTGGGGTTCCAGCAAGCAAGGGGAGAAGCTTGAGGATTGAAAGTGCAAAGTGCGTAGTTCAAGTCAGACTGGGAGGAACTACAGTGCAATTCTAGGGGTGAAAGGAAGCTGCTAAGCTCTGGAATTGTGTAGTGCAACTACCCTAGGGGATAGTGACTGTGCACTGTGCAGTTCAGGGAAGTAAGGTCACATCACTGAGGGCTGAGACTGTGCAGTGTGCAGTTTAGTCAGGGTTCGGTGAAGATGAGTTTCCTAGTCGGGAAGTTATTCAGAAAAATGGCTAAGTGCGGGAGGAAGATGAACTCATGAAGAAATTGAACATGTGATCACACACTTATCATACTTTTATGACACAACAACATAGGCCACTGGAACAAAAAGACAAATCATAATCCTCTGTGTGACTGTCTCATAGCAAGAAGCGACAAGTGCGACACTTGAGATAGACTTTAGGATGACTATGACGACACTTGTGTGATAGTGCTTAAAACTTTGGGTATGAGTGTGATGGGTGTTTACATAGCTAGGGAAACTCGTATACACAAAGACCAAACTTCAAAACCGCTAGAAAATGCCCATAAGTGTGGCAAAATAGTCAAACATGCGAAAATACAATAGTTGATCCAACAAGTAAAAGGGGTCAAAGGACAGTAGGAAAGCTCATGAAATGAGCTTAAGTGTTTGCAACAATCAAAGGAAAGACCAAGGAAGGCTTCAAAATTTGAGTGCAAGCCAAAATTTTGGAGGGTGTTGCAACCACTACAACACTTGGCGACACACTGGTTGAATTACAACTTCTCTGTCTTGGTTAGTTTCTTTTGTGCGGGGCCTTGGTCCTTCAAGGAGTATTGATTCATCGTGAATATTACTTTGGCTTCCCCACTTACCCCATGGGTAGAAACAATCCCCTTTATACCTTCTCAGTTGAACACAACAAGATTCAACATAATCGTAATGTTTCTGATTGGGATGGGTAGTTTAGCTCACGAACTTAATATTTTCAGAGTATATTTTTCATCTCTGGTGTTGCTCCGCTACCAGTAGGCCTAGACAGTACCTCGACAGAGTCACACGGGAACACAAACATTGCTTTGCTGCCAGCGAGCCTAGACAGTACCCCAGCAGAGTTGCTTGCTTCACCTCTCTGTGCAGGAAGCCTTTCTCTTCTTTCACATTTATTTATTTATTTAAAGAGAATTGCACATTGGAACTTATTTATTTTGGGGCAGAAGAGGGATCCTGAATTATGGAGAGCAGAAGAGGTTGTTCCTTCAGAGAAGCATATAGAGACCTCTGGTTTAGGTTTGTTTGTTTATATTTTTTTCCTTCTCCATTTCTACTAGTTGGATAAGCTTGAGAGCATCAAAGTATAAAAACCGAGTGTAGGAATGAGGTTTCTAGACTAGACATAGGTTCATGGTTGGAGCAAAAATCTCCTTATGGATGGATTGTATTTTCCACGAAACTTCATCGGCTAAAAGGTGTAACCAACACAAGGAAGATGAACAAATGGCTAGCCAAATGTTGAAGCGTCACAAGACTCTTTATAGTTCGGCCACACACATATTAAGAAGCCAAACAGGTCCAAGCACAACACTTATTTGCATAATGAAAACAAAAGGAAAAAAACTCAACAAGGAAGAAAGCAAGACAAAATGAAAGAAAACAAAGAACTAGGAAACAAAACAGGAAGGCAAGAGAACAGAATGTCTAAAGCAAACATGGTGTAGAACCAGAATAAGAAAACGAGGACAAACTACAAGGAATGAGTGCAGAATGGGTGCAAGAGAGGGAAAGATAGGATGAAACTAATCCTACTCCTATCCTAACAGCTAAATGGTCGGGTCACTTGAAATGAAATTTCCAATGAAGCTAGCATAATTGTTCCTGACCTGCATTCACAAAGATATAAACAATTAAAACTGATAAAAGGTGATGTGCAACAAAAGATATAAAAACTTGAAAAAATTGCACAAGGAGAGGAAGGTCTTGCCTGTGGGTGGAAAGGTGTGTCAAAACCACTACTTTCATCCAATTCACATGCTTACCTTTTCGATGAATACCATTTTTCAACAAACCTCGGAAGCTTCTTGCGAATGTGTCTCCATCTACACCGAGCTCCTTAGCAAGCGCGAGAAAAGATTGAAATTTGTAGTTTGCTACAGAGCTTGCTGAGTAAGATTGTTCCAGCTATTCAGCGATTGGATCGTGAAATTCATGATGGCCCTCTTGAAAACCCCGAAATCTTGAAAAAGGTGGATTTTCGATTAGAGAAATGGGATCACGATGGGATTTTTGTGAGGGAAAATAGATCTAATTATGCTCAACAGTCATACCACGGTAGTGAGGACCTACCATAACCATTAGTGAAGGCTGAAGTGCCTTGCCTACTTAAAAGAAATATGAAGAGAGAGATGCTGAACAATGAAGATCAAGGGGTGTGAAACAATTATCATTGGATGTGCTGATGGGAAAATCATAAGCTGAATGGAAGTCACCAAAGATAGAGAAATGATCAGATGAGCTAATTGGAGCATCAAATTCCCAGTTTGCAATAAATAAAGAAAAACCAGTTTGAACAATCTTCCGAATACTCTGAACAATTGAACGAAGTTCCTTGCGAGCCAAATATGACATACCACCTTCCTACAACTAGGGACAAATTGTACAAGCATCATAGTCATTAAAAGAGTTTAAGAAGAATGCTAGCAGCGCAAATGCATGAGACCAATTAGGACATGGTGAAGGAAGAAGGACTTGATCCATGTGATAGCTTGTGCATTCATTATCATTCAAGAAGATTTCTGGTGTGATAAGAGGACATATTTGAAATAAAAAATTCACAAGAAGACCAAGGGGTTGACCATTAAGGGATACATTCGATAAGCATGATTCTTTCGGGCAAATATAGTCCTTGAGATGATCAACTTCACAATTCCATGAATTTATGAGAGAAACACATTGCCAACCCGAGTTTGATGTGAGAGATTTGCATGAAGATGAATGAACTACAATAGATTCATGAATTCAGCCATAAGTAAAACCTTGGAAATTTAAGAGGTCACACCCAAAATATGATTTTTTTTTTACATAGGAATTCACATCGAGTGAAACCATGCAAATAGATGGATTGTGTGAGAGAAACCATATCTGGTTTAGTTCGGGGGACTTACTAAAGTCTCGAGATCCTGACATAACCATCAATGGAAGTTGAAGTGCCTCGACTCCCTGGAAGGTATCGAAACTTTCCAATATTGCAGAATCACATTTTGAAGCTTAGACCAGATCATGCATGGTTTGAGGATAGTTTTTATCGTTGGTTTCAGTAAGACCACTTCTCATCTGATAGAAACCATCTCTATTACATATTTTACCATATTTTTCAACTTCAACAACCAGATTGTTCACATCGGGAGACTATTCTGATTGCAAATTCAAAATAAATGAATTGATGAGATCTCATGAGAAAGCTAATTTGAAGAGTTGTCCTCATTCAAGAGAGGAGATGAAGAGGGGTGGGAAGAGTTCTCTGTGATTTGAATTTTTTCAATTTCATCATGTACAACCTCACCGCCTTGTGTCAATCGAGGAGATAACTCATCAGATGAAGAAGCTAAAGAGTGTGGAGTATCTACATCGAAATTAGATGCATTGTAAATGGTAGGACACAAGGGATAGTGATGTGGAGAGGAAGTTGCAATGTGACTAATCTTCTTTGACCAAACCAGATTCTAGATCTAAATTAAAATCTTCATGAGAAACCAAAAGATCATATGATGTGTCTGGGCATTCGTCACAAAATAAAAGATAGAGTTATCATCATTGGAATGATCATTGCCCAAGGTTGTGATTTAATTGAAAGAATTGATTGTATTGGATTTTCCACCGAGATTAGTATATTGAGAATCATTCAAGAATGGAAACTTATTATTTAGACATGAAATATTCTGAAACATAGAGGAAAAATTGAAAGTGTTCTCACCTTTCTGCTCCTCTACCCATGTAATGTGACTGCCTTGTACCTGATCAAAATTTGAGCCAACAGCTTGAGAATCAAGAGAATGTGAAGAACTAGCTTGTGAAGCATATTGATCAAGTGGGTCATGGTACAAAGAGTCAAGATATGCACGATAGAGGATAAAATAAGTCTGGATCATCCTTGAGGTTAGAGTTATGAACGGTGACATCCTCTTGTGGAATGGAGGAGTGAGTCTTCACCATGGGCTTCATGAGACATTCTGGAATTTCCTCCATTAAAGCGGAATAAGAATGAGAAGATGAACTGGGGATTTGATTCAAATATTTCCCAATTTTACAATCATCGTGAGGCACCTTCATCGGGATTGGAAAGGGAGGAGGATAAGGAACAAAAGGGGTAGTAATTTCCTCCTCTGAAATTTGAGGTGCCTCATGATTCAAAAGAGTTATGGAAGAAGGTAAAACAAGAGGTTCGGGCTCACTGTATGAGGAGACAAGAACCAAGTTCTCAAACCCTTGTTTCAAGAAATACCAGTTCAAATGTTTTTCAGGAGTTTTGCAACAGAGGTGAAGGAACGTATCAGAAAAATCCTTAACTGATTCATCTGGCTTCATTCTTAAATGACTGATTCTTCCACAAAAATCTCGGTGGTTATACTTATAGCAGGATTTATGAAGCATCTTAGCAAGCTGATCAAATGAATGGATAGAAGAAATAAGTAATGTATAACACCATCGAACAACACAACCTTCAAATGTGAGTGTGAGTAATTTAGCCATGACATCTTTGGAAGATATTCTGTGACAAAAACAAAGCTGAACAACTTGAAACATATTTTCACAAAAAGTTGATTCACCCTCACCATCGAACTTAAATTTGGACAGGTCATGAATAACTTCCACAGGGATGGTATAATTAAGCTCTTTAGAAAAGCGTCTCGGGTTTATGATTTGAGGAAGAGCCATTTCAAATAAGAGATTCAAACCAGACTCAACGGGCATAACCTGTCATCTAGCCCTCCTTACAGTGCCATTTTGTTGACGATGATGGAAATTTGTCAACCAAGGGGATCTCCCCGATATGAAGTCCCAATTAGACCTCACACTATTTAGTGTAGGAGTCACATCCGGTATAAAGGCCCGATTTCCAAATCCTCAAAGATCTTCCTAGGCTTTAGCTGTCATCACATGAGAGTAATGCAATGGTGTCTTCGAACAACAAGGTGATTGTGTTATGCAACTGTGTCTAGGTTATCTTATTGGAAAAGGGGAAGGAGAAAAGTGAGCCTCTAAGTGAGAGGTAATAGTACCACCCATGAAGAGATACATGTGAACCAGAAATGCCTATCCAACATCCAGCAAAATAGTCCACAATGGATGCGACAATCATTACAACCAATGAACAAGGGAAGATCTGTTTAACATACATCGAAATAGTCCACAATGGATTTGACAGTAGTTATAATCGATAAGCAAGGAAAGGTCTATCTAGTATCCAGCAGAATAGTCCACAAGGATGAGACAACAATGGAAACCATTACAACACATTCCCAACAAGACGAGCACTAAAATAACCGAATTAGTTCAACTATCTTAGTACATGTGAAAGCAAAGATGAAATAGAAATGTTCATAGAATAGTCATAAAAACGTTCATAAGTCATACATGAAAATGTGCTGGCCTTAATTAAGGCTTATGTAATTAAGAAAAAGTTCCAAGACACATATTTACATTGCATGTCACTAGCCCCAGTAGTGGGACATTGGAGCCACTCCTTGCTCCTCAAAGAAATAACTGATCTCTCTAATGCTTCGTGCGAGGAGCCAAGGTGAAAAGTCCTTTGCTCATACAATGAGGGGGTATATATAACTAAGGGTGATGAATCCCCTTGTGACTCTTTGACTAGCCTCATGACTTTTCAACTTCCTTTGACTTTTCAACTTACATGACTCTTCGTATTCATGTGTGTCCATTGGACTTCCACTTTACAATACATTTTATTTACAATAAACATGGCCCACCACAGTGATGTGGCATATGCAGAACTCATGGAACGACTCGAGATGACACTTCTGACATAGAATGACTTGATGATGAGGTAATGTCAAGCTGCTATTGTTGCTGAGTGATCGATGTGTTCTTGGATATGCTTCCTCTTCTGCTTCACATAGCTTGATGATGCGGGGTCTTCAATGATCTCCGGTGTTGGAAGGTGGTTGCGCACTTGTGTTCCTTTTGATTTCTCTTGGTATATTCATTCATCTGTTCAACTATAAGTGAGTATTTAGGCATGCTTCCACCTTCTTATCCTTCTTAATCATCTTGTCATGATTTGATAGTGTACGTGTTCCTGCAATTCACTCATGACGGGACGACATCAATCTGAAAAAATCCCTAGTCTAAGATAATGCATTATTATCCAGGAGCTGAGCCTGGGACCAATGAAAGGCTAGGAGAGAGGGCCAAATAATGTGTATTACACAGTTCTAGGTGATAGGGAGAGAGGATGATCATTGAGACTGCGTAGAGTGCAGCTCAGGCTTGACTGAGGAACTTTTGAGCACAATCCTCACTAAGGAGAAAAATTGCGTAGTGGCCACTAGGAGGTGGGATTGCATAGTTCGGGAAGCTAAGGTTCAAGCTGGATCACTGAGACTGCACAGTGCACAACTTAGGCCAAACCAAGGGAAAATTTTACACGGTGACCACTGAGGGATAAATTTGCGCAGTGAGCACTGAGGGAAAAATTTGCGCAGTGACCACTAAGGGAAAATTTTGCGCAGTGCAAGCAGGAAGTGGATGTTGTGGGATGGGGCATTGGGAGGAAAAACTATGCAGTTTCAGGAGGCAGTGGGGATTGCGCAACAGAAATACCTGGAGGAAAGATCTGCACAGTTCTTGAGGTCAGTGACATCTGACTGAGGGAGGACACTAGGGACACTTATGTGCACTTCTGGAGGCCAAGGGAGGCTAGTTTCTCTGTGCATTGTGGGGTTCTAGAAGGCAAGGGGAGAAGCTTGAGGACTGAAAGTGCGAATAACATAGTTCAAGTTAGACTAGGAGGAACTGCTATGCAATTCCGGGGGTGAAAGGAAGTTGTTGAGCTTTGGAATTGTGCAGTGTAACTGCCCTCGGGGATAGTGACTATGCACTGCACAGTTCCAAGCAGTAGGTCACATCACTGAGGTTTGTGACTGCGTAGTTCAGTTGGGTGTCGGTGAAGCTTAGTTTCTCAGTCAGGAAGTTATTCAGAAAAATGGCTAAGTGCGGGAGGAAGATGAACTCGTGAAGAACTTGAACTTATGATCACACACTTAGCATACATCAATGACACAACAACATAGGTGACCAGAACAACAAGAAAAACCATAACCCTCTGTGTGACTGTCTCATAGCAAGTAGCGATAAGTGCGACACTTGAGATAGACTTTAGGATGACCGTGATGACACTTGTGCGACGGTGTTCAAAACTTTGTGTATGAATGCGACGAGTGTTTACTTAGCTTGGACAACTCATATACACAAATAATAACCTTCAAAACCACTACAAAAGGTTCGCAAGCATGGAAAAATAGTCAACCATGCCAAAAGAAGACATTTGATCCAACAAGAAAAAGGGGTCAAAGGACTCTAGGAAAGCTCATGAAATGAGCTTAAGTGTTTGCAAAAATCAAAGGAAATACCAAGGAAGATTCTGAAATTTGAGTGCAAGCCAAAATTTTGGAGGGTTTGGAAACTACTACAACAAGAGCTCAAATCAAACTCTTCATATCTAATTGATACACCTTGGAGAGGAGTGAAGCAAGTTCTTCCAATTTGAGGATGCCTTTTACTGTAACCACCAAGAATATCAAATATGTCCCCAGTGCATAGATTTTGGGTCCGATCTCATGCTCTTTCTGTGGCTTCTGTTGCTATAGCATAGTAAGTATCCCCTTAGAAAATGATCTGTTGATTTTTTATACTAATTTATAAAGGTAATTTATGAAGGTTTGATTCATGTTTTAGTTCAATGATGACAAGGACATCAAGCTGACATACCTTATCTACTCAATGGGACAACAATAACCTTTTGATTACATGGCCAAATGACTTAATACATAGACCTCTCACATCAAGACATACACATCCCTTACATGTCACACTCAACAATGACATAGGAGTCTAAAAATAATATGAACACCTCTTGTAGACTCACCATACTCTCAATAACTCAATATTAAAATTTTCTTTGAGAAATTTTAACAAACAATTAGCAAACAATACTTTTGTCAAAAACTCTGTAGACAAAGTGGAAACAATTATAAAATAAATAAATATGATGCCACACTGCATGCACAAAAAACCCAGGTGAAATAAAGTAGATCCAAGTGCTGGAAATGACCCAAATACGTATCACGCATTGCCCAAAAAAACATTATTGTTGCTGTTGAAGAAGAAATGGAGTTTCTTCCCTCAAAACTAATAAGAAAATTCTGAAAATTTAGCCTGAAACTCCTCACACCAAACCCATAAAAACCCGGAAATAGTTTGGCTTAAATCCAAGCCAAGATCAAACCCACCAAGTGGTGTGAATTACCTAGTTTACTAATAAAACACATTGTTGAAGGAATGTTGATTTACAACTCTAATATTGCCCG
The DNA here is from genome assembly GCA_000404065.3 of Pinus taeda. Lineage (NCBI taxonomy): Eukaryota > Viridiplantae > Streptophyta > Pinopsida > Pinales > Pinaceae > Pinus > Pinus taeda. The sequence continues at coordinate 72,800 of APFE031421355.1, read as the reverse complement.
AAAATTCTGAAATTTTTAACCATGAACTCCTTTCACAAAACCCAGAAAAATATTGGGCAAATTCCAACTGACTCAAAAGCTCCAATTAGTGCAAATTCCCCTATCTCCCTAGCTCTACGCACTACTCCAAATAAGATAAATTTGTACCACAATGCTCCAACTCTTCAGTTCTACAAACCCATTACAAAATCACTGACTATAAACTAGGCTTTAACAAATAGATTTCGCTCTAGCAAATAAACTTAGCCCAACAAATAAACTCAACCCCAATAGACAAAATTTTCTCCAGCGAATAAACTAGGCTTTGGAAAATAAACTGAGCCCAACAAATAATCTTGGCCTTAATAGAAAAATATGGATCTAACAAATAATTACAATAATATGACCTCAACAAATAAAATTTCTTTAGAAAATATCTAGAAGTAATTTTGCCAAAATTTTAATAAATTCCAGCAAAAAATTGAACAACCGGCGAATTAAAATTTTTTATTAAAAAATTCCACATGAGGAAACTCGACGAAATTTATTAATAATACTGATGAAGAATATCTTCACCAATAAATTCAATTACTGCAAAATAATTTGACCTAACAAGAGAAATGCAGCCCAACACGAGAAAATTGGCACGATAAGATAAGTTTGGCCTAACAAAATAATCTCGAACCACAAAGATAAATTTGGTCCAACAAATAATTTTGGCCTAACAAAATAATTTCTACTCTACAAAATAATTTCGATGCAACAAAATAAAATTTTCCGAGCAAGATCATTAATTTCGGTTTTGCAAACCAATATTACTCCATCTAGTATGTTCTCTTCGGCACTTTGATAAATCATCTGGAATAATTATTCTCTAACCAATAGATTAAAAAATTTAACCCACAAACTTGGCTCTTTTATTCTTTAGGAATAATACAACAACTTTGATTTTAATCCACAACTCGCAAAATCATGCTCTAATACCACTATAATATCCCAAATATAAATTTTTGTAGACAATTGTTTAAATTTTTAAACCATTAATTCCTTAAAAAATTTGCACAAATTGAACCACAAAATCAACAAAAAAACATGAAATAAAATATGCAACTAAAGATTTGACAACATAATCATGCAGAAAACTTAGCCTTATTTTATTAAATACAATAGTACATATAATGTGGAAATCGTTGAAAGAATGGCCTCCCACAAATATCTACTACAAGTTAAAATTGAGCCTACAAAATCTGAACTAAAAACAATAGTTGTGACCTGTGAATTCCGAATGAATTCAACAAGGAGAGAGATGAATTAAAGTCACTTTTAATCTATGAAAATGATCAACCACCCACTAGATGTCACTTCTAAGCATCTCATCCTATAGATCTTCCCATTCTAGTTCCAATGAGCTATTACAATGAGGTATTTTATTATTATTCTAGAACCTCCTCCATTGAATTTATCTTAAGTGACCTTTTAATTTAATTTATTTCATTTCACTAACTCACTTTTGGCCATTTTCCTTCAATTAATTATTTTCCCCTCTTTTAATTTAATTAAAAAATTAATTAAATTCACTTTTAATATGGGAAAATTGTCAACCACCCACCATACTTTCTCCGACCACTGGAAGTCACTTCTAAGCATCCCATCATGTAGATTTTCTCATTCTGATGCCAATGAGATACAATGCTCCGATACCACTGTAATGTCTTGATTTTTTTGATATAAAAATTTCTTAGGACTTTGATCAAGGAAAATATTGCCACAAATTCCATAAACAAATTGCACAAATTAATCCAAAATATTTACACCAAAACCATGAAACATAAACTGCAACTTAAAATGGATAAGTAATGTTTGCAGAATCCTTAGCCTTAGTTTATTAATATAAAAGAGTATATAGATTTTTGGAGCTAACCGAGAGAATGGTCTCCCACAAAATATCTGCTACAAGTTAAACCCAACCTCCAAAATAACTGGAAATGGATGAGAACAACCTGTGAATCCTGAATGAATTCACTAAGGGGATAGATGGGTTCTCATCCACTCTCCTTGAATCACTCAAGGGTTTTCGTCCTCGGGATACTAAGGTATAGAACTGTATTCTCCAATCCACCCGAAAGACAAATACTCAAACAAAGATGTCCCAATTCATCTCCTCCTCCTTTTTTTAAAGACTCCATAGATAAATCTCCAAGTCTCTAGAGGCATCTTATTTTGATTATTTTAATATTATTTCAGAAATTAAGTGAATTTTAATTTTATTTTATTTCACTAAGTCACTTTGACCATTTTTCTTTCAATTAATTATTTCCCCTCTTTTAATTTAATTAATTGACTAATTAAAGTCACTTTTAATCTGGGAAAATGGTCGACATCCCACCATACTCTCTCCAACCATTGGAAGTCACTTCTAAGAATCCCATCCTAAATATATTCTCATTTTGGTTCCAACGAGTTATTACACTAAGGTATTCCATCAAATATTCTTCTTGGAATGTCACCTCAAGCGTAATTAATTAAGTCAGGCCCATTAATAACTCCATTTTTTGAAAGTTTTCGGAATGCAATGGAATGAAAGACAAACTGTGGGGATGATGGTATATGCCAAGTGAATGCCATCAAATTCCATAAAAATCCATCAAAACTCCTCCAAAACCCCTAATGACATAATCCTGCTCCCTTGACCTTGCCATCCCGTGCCCTAGAAATCCACCCTAGCTATACTATAGAGAAAAATAAAAATGGGAACATGACACGTATTACTAGTAAATATATGTATTCCCAAGATTATCAATAATTTTAGTGAGAAATTGCCAGAGCTACTAACTATACAAATGAGCTATAAACTTTTATTTCTCCACAACAATAGAAGGGAACAATGAGGGGTGAACGAGTTCAACTATCTACTTTATTTGAGAGCTTCGATGTGATCCTTTAATTCAACAGAGTTAATTTTATTTCATGTCTTATAAATTACCAAAGGGTCATATGATCTCATATCTCCCTCACAAGGGTTACAATTTGTCGAAATTGTCAATAACAGTTAAACTCAAGCAATGGAATAATCAATGCTCAATTATGCTTGCATGCATGGCATGCAACGTTGGGAAAGATATGTTTACATAAGTGTGTCACTGTAATGAAATGTGTCCCATAACTTAACCATTAACAGGTCCACGTCAATGCAAAGTTGGTTGTCATTTTTATTGACCTCGGTGAGGTATACGATTTGTTTGGCTTGCATTGCCAGCAATGTGCTTTGATGTCAAACCTCACACCCATGACCATTAAAGGATGTATAGTTTCATATGTGACAAGCTACATTTAAATTGATCAGTTATTTTCTCTAATGTATTGAGTCATATGGTCAACATGTAATGCTATCGTTTGGGCTTGTTGCCTTGCGCAACAGGATCATCACTTTGACAATAAAAATTATAATACCATTGCACACCCATACCCTTAGGGATATGGTATAATTTTTATAAATTGAGGTTTGATTAATATAGTATTGTGATTGGAAAATAAGAAAACATACCTATGATGATCCGGATGGTTAACCTTGCAGTTTCTCCATGCTCTTGGGTGCTATGATATCATTAAGAATGTTGGCTTAATGTGGAAATATTCAAAAACTGATAAATAAAACGATGCATTGAAAATAATAATTTAGTCATTGAGCTCACAAACATATCAATACGGCCAGAATAATGGAACTTTCAAATCAGATATCCACTTACAAACACATATATAACAAAATATAACTTCTTATAGTATCACATGTAAGAACTTTACAATCATATCATTACTTCTTATTTATCCTAGGGATCCCACTTTAAGACTTTAGAACTTTAAGTTATTTTATAAGAATTATCTTTTGAAGTCTTTATAGGAGGAGGAATCATGGTAATAATGCAATGGTTTGCACAACATTTGGCGGTTCCATACGGAGGGTTGTTTGCATAGGCAAAAAATTAGAATTTTTGGGATCATTAGGTAAAAACATAGCTTTGAGTATTGAGACAGGGTAGGAATGTTGTTATATAGAGTAGGAAGTACGAGATGCAAGAAGATAGGACAAAACATAAATTGTTATGTTTTTTAGTAGAAAAAATCACGGGGAGATGCCAAGTTCAACAATGTCATTTTTTTGCAAAAAAACAAGTAATCACTACTCTTTCCTACTCTGAATCTGATATGACTGATAAGAAATTAATAGTACAACATTTAAAGAATTAGTTGTTTCTATCAATCTAATTAGAAATGGCCTGGATCTTAAAGGGGAGAACAAAAATTTACTCAATAACATTTATAGGAAGAATAAAAGAATACAGTAAATGCGAAAGAAACAAGAAAAGTGAGCAATGTTGAATGAAAAATGGAGAAAAATGACAATAAAAATTTGAAAAAATAAAAATAAAAGATGATATGTATGACTATGGAGAAGGTCAATAAAAAGGATATATCTTCCTTTGTCAATGTAGAGGTAGGGAAAGTTTCTTTTAGTACTTGTACTTTTTTCCATTTGAAGTATATAGGTCATCATAGAAATGTACTTTTTGATTTCTCTTTCTAACAAGTGTGAGATTAGAAACATGCACAGAGTATTCAGTAGGAAAGGTAACTTGAGAAAGGAATGATTCTGTTGGATCATTGATTTCCTTTCTAGGTGGGAAGCTAATAGGATTTTTACAAGGCGAGGACATCTCTGAATCATGTAAAAGATAAAGAAAACACTTTTTTCTTATCATCTGAACATCGAAAAGTTACTTGTAAGACTTTAGGATCACCTAGACTTCCAATGTCCAATAATATAATTTTAAATAATTTTCTTTTTGACTCCTCCTTAGGTCTCTCTTTGTTATTAGACACATCAATGGGAGTAAAATAGTTTTCAAGAGGAGAAAGCCCCTTTGGGTACTTGTTGTCTTTCAGTGAAATAATCCCCTTCTTACCAAAGGTTTTTCCCTAGATGAATGAGAAGATGTTCTCATCATCCGAGAAAACATGCCAATTTTCTTCATTTTTTGGCATATGAGGCTGATATAATGAGAAATCAAGCCTCTCAAACAGAAGTTGCCTTTGGGGATTGTTTGAAGCACTGAGAGGGGGTTGAATCAGTATTCCTTTTCAATTGTTACTTTTACCAGTTAGATCACTTATATTTAGAACACAAAATGAACAATAATAAGAATAAATGCTTTTATTAATTTCTTTAATAAATCAAGTACAATATATGTAGGGCTCCAACTCTAGATGAAGACACCAATCTTCAATCTCCTAGGCTCCAACCTGTTTCCAAGCACCAACTTGGACTTTCCAAGGCACCAACCTTGTCAATTCTGAGGCACCGACCCCAAAGACTCCAATCCTATATCTGCTTCGGGGACCGACCTGGTTACTTGAGGACTCTGATCCTCTAGGGCTCCAACCCTATCCTTCAAGGCACCAACCCTGTCAGTTTTGGGGCACCGACCCCAAGGATTCCAATCCTTTATCTTCTTCAGGCACCAACCTGGATTCTTGAGGACTTCAATCCTTTAGGGCTCCAGCCCTATTCTCCAAGGCATCGACCTTGTTGTTCGAGGCTCCAACCTCCGGGCACCAACCCTCTGGGCTCCAACCCACTCTCGTACTTCGTCTAGATATGTTTGATAGTATCTTAGGCTCCCAAAATCTTCTTCACGAACCCTGTCAATCTTCAGCTATGTCGTCATTTAGCATCCAGGTCACATCATCAATGAAAACCTTGTTCTCTTAGAAGGTGTCATCACTGCTCTTCATTGTACCCAAAAAAAGTTTCTTAAGGTTACATCATAGGGGCCTTCAACAGTGCATCATGGAGTCTTCAATAATGTCTCCAAGAGGCTCCAATTCAGCTGCTACAAGATAGTTCTAACAAGGTCTTCAAGGGGTTGTTCTTCAATTAGCCTTTTCTGCTCCAAAAGCTGCCCCTCAAAAGGTAAGGTCAACAAGGCCAACAAGTCTGCTTCAACAAGGCTTCTTCGAGAGTACCTCTAAATTAGCTTCAATGGTATTCTAACCAGGCTACTCCAAGCTTCAACAATGCTCCACTAGATTTCTATAGGTTGAGATAAAAGTCACTATATGTTTGTTCCCATACAATCTACAATATGCTTTAGAAGGTGTCCCAGTTTAAGGACTAAGATGAGGTGTTAACCGAGCTCCAAAAGGTATGTGGTAGTGATTTGAGCCTCTTTTCACACTACAGGTCCAACCTTAATTGTTGCCTTAACAGAGATACCTTCAAGGGTACTGTTGTCCGAGCTTCTTCACACGAACTGCTACAGGGTTGTTGTATAACTCAGCTTCTTCAACAAGGATCTGAGCTCTAAATTACGACTGTTCCAATGTATCACTGCTCCACAGAAATCCGCACTTCTTCAGCTCAATCCGAGCTCTTAAACACAATTCCAGTTTGCTGCAAGATGGTCCGAGGTTTAGTGCTCCAAATTTTGTTCAGAAGTCTGAGGTCTTCGCAAAGACTGCAGGTTCGAGGCTCTATTTCACTGCAATATTTATCTAAATTTAGAATTGGTCAACTTATCTATCGCAGAACTGAGCCACTGTGTGAGGTACCGAGGTATGCACTTTCAGATTTAACCAAACCACATATGAGACTGCAATCCGAGTTGTCTAAGCCTTCAATATCGGTTTACAGACCACAGGTCCGAGATACCTTGCCGCAGTTGTAACAGGTCCGTAAATGTATAATCTTCAGAGCTTTTCGTGTTCACCGAATTTTGAACTGTATGCGCTGGTCAAATGTTAAGGCGTTATTGTCAATATATATTAATTTGTTGTATCTTTGAAATGTTACGTTTGGAGAGGCTACATGCCAGGACAATGGTAGACCAAAGTCCGATGCGTTTTAATATGCTTTAATGTTATAGAGTTTATTGCATAGTGTGGAGCATTATAAAAGTTTAATACATGCCAAGAGAATGGTATTGACCAAAGTCCAACGTCAAATTTTTTTAATACGGTTTAATGTTATAAAGTCGATTGCCTGCCGTGGAGGAGCATTATACATGCTTTATTAATGTATAATAATTATTATGTTAGAATGTTTTGAGGTCCCTTTTTTTAATTGATAATTTTATTTTATTTTTTTATTATAGGAATCGCTTTTTAAGGTTCTATATTATGATGGTAGGTTTCTTTATGTTTGGGAATTAATACTTAGGTTTCTAGGATAAGGGGTAGGTTTCTAGACATCATGTTAGGGTTTTATTATTAATTATCTAGGGTTTGCTTCAAAAACAACTTGGGTGTTGTTATTAGGAATTAGAATAATGGCAAGGACATCATTTAGTACTAGGACATCAAGTTAGGTTTTTAACATGTACAATGGGAATCTAGGGTTTTCACTTAGGGTTAGAATTTCACACCTTATGGTTAATGTCTTGCACCTAGGGTTTTCACCTAGAGTTTGTATGAGGTTCATGTATCACAAGAATATTTCCATCTCCAATAATGCAATATTGACATTAATGACAACCTTGACTAACTGGGACTTGCACATTACAAATCAAAACGATCTGATAAGGGATTTAATTCCCTACGAATATGAGTGATATTAGAAGAAAGAAATTTAGAATTTTTTAACAGGAAGCTTGACTATATCTCTTGATTAATTTGTTAGAAGGAGAATAGAGCGTTTTGATCAAGTTAACAATAAGTTGAGAATGGCCAAAAATGGTCAAATTCTTATAACCCAAATTAAGGTCATTATTGATGCCTAAAAGTAAATATTTAAACTCGACAATGTTATTGGTACATTCAAATTCGAGTCTATAGGAAAACTGGTGTATCTGAACAAGAGGTGAGTACAACACGACACCATCTTAATTTCCTCCATTCGATAATGCACCATCAAGAAAATTAATAGGAACGGGTTTTTTCCCTTCAAGAGAGTTCTTCAAGTGTTATCACTGCTCAAGGATAGTGGCCATATCAAGAAATGTAGCATCAACCTTGATGTTGGCCATCTACTTAAAATATCGATCTAGGAAGAAATCAAAGAGGAAGAGGTGGAATACTTTACATTCAAATGTGAAGAGGTGGGATTTGAGGTTCTTTGGTTATTAGCCTCCCTAGAGGGTTGATTCCAGGAATTTCAAGCTCTGAACACACTCCTTGTTTTAACCATCATGATTTCATTTTCATCTTTCCAGTCCAAGATTCCAACTATGGGATCAGTTCTTCTCCCAAAATTTATTTCTTGCTTATGTTTCTTAACGTCGTAGGTTTTCTCCTCATGATATTCTTCATAGAAGTTACGCCATGGTCAGGAAAGAAGGACATTTAGATGATATGATGGAGAAGGGCTTCTAATGGGGACTAAAGTAGAAGCTTCAGCATGTGGCTACATCTCAACTTCTTCTTAAAAGAAATCAATTGATTACTCACATCTTGCATGAGTTTAAGAACATAACATAGGTTAGATTGACTTACTGAATTTTCAACTAGAATACCATTGTGACGTAGTTGCTCTTCGTATTCCAACCATATTTGTAAGGCAGACCCTAGGTTATCTGCATTTTTATCTTCTAACCTATGATGATACGCAAGAGGCAAGGTGTTGTTATAGTGCATCATGGCCACTTCATTTTGTGGCATGATGATCTATGGGATTTTATTATATAATTTAGTGAAATGAAAATTCAAATATTTGATAGTTTCACCTCTAATATAGGAAACATTGTTGTATTCACAAAGAAGATCCACAAGGCTCTGAGTTTAGCCATAAGTGGACTTAAACCAATAGTAGACCTTAGTCTAGGTAGAGAAGGATTTGGGCAGAAGTTCAAAAAAATATAATGTTGTTTTTCCTTCCAAGGAATACACAAACAAACGCATGCATGCATCATTCTCGTTGGCATCAATGTTGTGGTATGCATTAGAAAATGCAATTACGTGTTCATTAGCCATGATGGTTCCATCAGATGAAAACTTATTGAGGTTATCTTTAAATTTATGAAAAGGAGTATTTTTCGGTGTTAGATTTAGGGGAGAAGCCACATGCCTTGGAGTGGCATTCATGTCCACCTTGAATTGAAACAACCCGTACTTCCTAATTACTTTGGAAGGATTGAATTAGATTAAATGATGAATAAAGGCTGCCAATTTGAATGGAAGATGATGTAGTAGAGGAGGACAGAGTAGAATGAGAGGAAACATGTCTTCTCGACATGACTCTTTGAGGTGGAGAAGTAGTCCTAGAGGAATAGACAAAGTCATGATAAAATTGAAGGTGATTCTGAGAAACATAAATTTCCTTCCGCCTTTGAACTTCATTAAAGGGTTTATATTCAAGGCTCAATCCAAGAATACTTATAGAAGCATGAGGCTAATTGGTCATAAGCCAACTACCTTCTATTGGCATGATCTATGAGATGTTTCTCAATGATTTCTCTTCTTTCTTGCAATTCAATATACATGAAAACCCAAGCTTGTTCTAATTCAGCAAGAGTATGGGACTTGTCAAGAATGAAATTGATTAATGAATGTGAAATACTCCTTTCATCATTCAATTGATTTGGAAGATGAGGCTGATCTGGAGATTGAATGGTCAAGTAGAAAGAAAAAATTGATAGAACCAAGGATCAATTAATTGTTCCTAGTCTGGTCACAAAAGCTATGTTGATGCACAAAGTTTTTATACTTTGTTGTCGATACCCTCAAATATCACTGGGATGGGGAGATAATGGGATTAGGCCGAGGGTTTAATCCCAAAAATTATGTTACAATTAATATAACAACTTGTTTCATTGAAACAAAGAAAACTATTTATAACATATTTGTACATTAAAATTAAAGAAAATTGTTTACAATAAAAAAAAAAACAAAAAAGAACCATGTAAGGGACCATATACATTGTTGAAAGGAAATAAGTGAAATTAGAATGAACCAAGAGAAAAATAATAGGTCAATTTACAGGCAGATTGAAACAAAAAATCATACTTTGTCAACCATAAGATTGCACATGTATGTTTATGAACACTAATGTGAGTTTACTAATAATTTTAGCTATTAATATCAAAGATTTTTTCTCTCAAAAATTAAAAATATAAATAAATAAACATTGGAGAGAATATGCCAAAATATATCAGCTGCCAAAATGTTGACTTTATTGATAAAAAGACAGTGCAATTGTAATGTTCCAAACTTAAACAAATAGTGATATACAAAAGCCAATTCGATTTTTGCACAAAAAAATTAAACTATTAGCAAATATTCAATACATAATAGAAATGAGAACTAGTTGAGCCATTTTATTTATTAATGGATAAATGTACAATAGTATGGAAAGAGAACCTGGGATTGCCTCAAGGGAAAGCTAGAAAAAACCCAGGTGTCGACAGTAATCCCAATGCTAAAAATAAACTTCTCCTCTAAAGCTTTGCACTGTATCCTAGTTACGACAACTTCTGGCTGGAAAGGACCTGCATGAAACCCTATCTATGGTGCTCAGAAAATGATGAAACTTCAACCACAAAATCCTTGGCCAAAACCCATAAAAACCTAGAAAGGGTTTGGCCTGGAACCAACCACCCAAAATCGACCTCCTCTATGGCCTACACCCTCCAAGTTGCTCCAACAAAATGACCTGCAAGAAATGGCCAAAATTCTTCCTCCCAGCTCTGGAAAGTAGGAAAACTTCACCTCGAATGGCTCCTCTAACCTCCACGACAAAGCTCAAGCTCAAGGGTTGACGCTCTACCCACCAAATGAGCTCCCCCAAACACTGCCTCTGTGCAGGCCCAGGTAGTGCGAAAGTCACACTGCCAATCCTGAAGCTCAATCAGCTCCTAAAATCCCCCAAAGGATGAAAATCCTCCTTAGCCTCTCCTCCAGAAAATCTTGTAGCAAAAATCCACTGCTCAGCTCCACAAATAACTCGGCCTCCTCTATCATTGCGTCCTCCAGAAATACACACACCTGGAAGGAAATGCTATTGTTGGAAATCACAATGTGAATATACTCCTAAAGAAACGAAGGAAACCATCCTAGGGTGGTACTCTAAGTCCCCAGAAGAAAGGATGAGCTCTTCAACCAGTGACTCGGCTAAGAAGCTCGAGCAACCAAGAGAAATCGATATACACTCATGAACGAATGAGAAGAGGAGATTTTCCCTCCTTATATAGTTTTCGTGGGGGAATTTCCCCTCCATTTCATCCTCCATCAGGGTCCCCACTTAACCAACACCATGCAAAAGTTATTTCCCCTCTATGCATATCGAACTAGGGAGTGTGCAATTCCCTAGTGAGGGTGGCCCCCATGTGTAACTTAACTTTAAAACAAAACATCTTCTCCTAGTCTAATCTCCTAATAGCATCAAATGGGGTCCACTACCTCCAAAATTGGCCCCATAATACAAAATTAAACCTTGTTCCAAAATTATTTAGGAAGGGACATGACAGTCCTCCCCTCCCAAATGTTGCTTGTTCCCAAGAAAATTCAATGCTGGATGCTCCAGAATGTGCTCTCCCTCCCAAGTAGCATCCTCATCTTGTAGATTATTCCATCGCACCATATATTATTTGACTATCCTGCTCTTGATCTTCCTCTCTCTGGTTTCCAAGATGGCTTCTAGCTCTAAGATCATATGCCCCTCATCATCAAGCAGAGGAAACTCCATGACTACTGTAACCTACTTCCCCAACACCCTCTTGAGGAATGACACATGAAAGATGTTACGAATCCTTCTCCCTGGTGGTAGCTCCAACTCGTAAGCCACCTCTCCAACTCTCTTGCTCACTCTATATGGCCCAAAGAATATCGGCTGCAACTTTTCACCCCCCTTTTGCTTGAGTGTGGACTATTGTTACGGCTGCCATTGAAGGTAGACTAAGTCACCCTCCTCAAAATGTCTCTCTACTTGATGCCGATCAACATACATATTCTATTGGTTCTAGGATGCCTGTAGGTTATCCTTGAGAGCCTTGAGGATATCTTGGCTCTCCAATATCCAATCCTTGGCCTTTGGGGCCCTGTTGTCTTAAAAAAAATATCAGCAAAAGATAAAGCATCATAACCATATAAAGCACGGAAAGGAGTCATACCAATGGAGATATGATAGGTGGTTTTGTAACAATACTCTCCCAAGTGAAACCATCGAATCCAAGCCCTCTGCTACCCTATCACATAATTCCTGAGATAGCCCTCTAACCACTTGTTCACCCTCTCTGTATGACCATCAGTTTGTGCATGATAGCTGGTGCTCAACGTGAGCTCAATGTTGACTAGTCTAAAGAGCTCCTGCCAAAATCCTCCCATGAATTGATTATCCCTGTCACTGACTATGGTCTTAGGGAGTCCATGCAGATGAAAGACCTCCCCAAAGAACAACTCTACCACTTGTGAAGCTGAAGATCATGTTAATATGGAAAAGAAGTGTGCAAACTTGGTCAGTCGGTCGACCAGTACAAAAATAAAATCCTTCCCTTGTATTGAGGGAAGCCTAGTAGGAAGTCCATAGAGATGCTCTCCCATTTCCCCTCCGGGATGGTAAGAGGCTACAACAATCCTACTGGATGGCTCAACTCTCCCTTATTCCTCTGGAAAGCTTCACAATCCTATACATGCCTCACTACATCTCCCTTGAGGCCCTTCCAAGAGAAGCACTCTCTCACTACCATATATGTCTTCCTAAATCCTTGGTGCCTAGACAAAGGAGAATCATGAGCTGCTCGAAGGACGCACTCCCTCAACTGTGATCCTGAAACCAAAAATATGCGCACCTTAAAATAAATGACCTCATCCATCACCCTGTAGTGTTCATCTACATAGCTACCCTCCTAGATGTCGCACACCCGATGATCCTTGGAGTACTCTACTAGTAATTGGGCCTTCCAATCATGATAGATGCTCATGAGTGAAAGCCTGGAGGGTCTCCTGGATAGTTCATCTGCCACTTCATTATGCTTTCCCCACACATACTCAATAAAAAAATCATAGGCATGCACTTTTCTGACCCATATCTATTGTTTGTCATTGAGGCCCTCCTGCCCCATGAAATGGCAAAGACTGTTGTGGTTCGTCTTCACCCAAAATTGATTCCCCACCAAATTTTGTCTAAATTTGACCAATGCATGCATTATGACCAACATCTCCTTGTCGTAGAAGCTTCCAACTCTCAAAAGCAATGGGGTTCCCATCTTGGGACAAGATTTCCCCAATCCCTACACTTGATGCATCACACTCCAATGTGAAAGGATGAGAAAAATCTGGCAGTGCTAAAACTAGAAAACAACGCATCACCTCCTTGAGGCGATCAAACATTGTCTGAGCATCCTCAATCCACGCAACATCCCCTTTCTTAGTCAGATCAGTAAAGGGTGCTACCAATTGTGATAATCCCTTCAGGAACTTCTGATAATAAGTACAGATGCCCAAAAATCCTCTCAATGTTGTCACATCTCGGGGCTCTGGCCAATCTCGAATGGCCTGAATCTTCTCCTCATGCACCTTGACCCCATATGCACCAATGATGTGTCCAAAATAAAGCATCTCTGGCAATCCAAACTCGCACTTAGACATATTTGCGTAGAACTGCTACTACTTCAATATACGCAAGACTGACTCCAAGTGTTGCAGGTTCTCCTCCCATGTCCTGTTGTAGATCAAGATGTCATCAAAGAATACCAATACAAACCTTCTCTGTTGGCCTCGGAACACATGGTTCATACATGACTGAAAAGTAGGCAGTGCATTGGTCAACGCAAAAGGCATGAGCAGGAACTCGAAATGCCCGTAATAACACCTAAAGGTTGTCTTCGGAATGTCTTTCTCTCTCACCCGAATTTGATGATACCCTGACCATAGATCTATCTTAGAGAAGTAATTTTCCTCTCTAAGATCATCCATCAACTCTTCAATGCACAGAATGGGATACCTGTTCTTCAACGTCTTATTGTTGAGGGCCCTGTAGTCAATACACATGCGAAGAGTCCTGTCCTTCTTCTTCACCAACACAACTAAGAAAGAAAATAGACTAGAACTCAGTCTGATGTGACCCAATGCTAATAACTCTTAGATAGCTATCTCTATCTCATCCTTATAGGCTTTGGGATGCCTATAGGGTGTGGTGATGATTGCCTACACACCGGGCGCCAACTCTATAGTGTGCTCAAATCCTTTTTCAGGTGGTTTCCCTAGTGTTATGTCTCCAAAAAATACTGGATATTTATCCAGTATTGCCTGTATGTCCGGATGTGGTGGTGTGGTCTTCCCTCCAACCTATGAAATCCTAAGCTCTACTTCCCATGCTATGTCTCCATGCCTCAAATCAACCTCCATCCGACGAGCCGAAACTGTCTGAGGGGGGTATGAATGCATGCCCCTAAGAACCACCAGCTTGCCATCTAGCCCAATAAACTCCATCACCAATTGTTTCCAATCGGTGGTAACCCTACCAAGGGAATAAAACCATTGGACTCCCAACACCACATTGGTGTACGGTACATCCACCCTGAAAAATGGTCTTTCATCAAATAGTTTCCCATAGTCACTGTCAGAGCAAGAACATATCGAGTACATTGCATAGTCTTGTCCCATAGTATATTTAGGACTGAAAATCCCTCAAACTCTGTAGTGGTGATGCCCCTCCTCTAGACCATTTGAGAATCAATAAAATTGTGGGTGGCCCCACTATCTACCAAGACTGAGACACGTTTTCCCTGCACTGTACCTCTGATCCTCAAAGTCAAGAATTTGGGAATCCCACACAAGGAAGCTAGGACTCCCCTTGTTGGTGCGAAGGATTCTCCTCCCTGAGGTGGTGGTGGTGGTGGTATTTTCCCTGTTGTCTCCTCGCTATCTCTGCCACCAAACTCCAACTCCTCCTCATCCTCTTAATCACTCTCTGAGAATACTTCGATGTAATGGGCCTTGCCTGCTGTGCACCGATGACCAGGTGCCCAAGTCTCATGACATGTAAAGCATAACTTCTTCCTCCTGAGGTCTCTCCTTGTCTTGTCATCCAATTGACCATACCCTTGGGTTGCTATATGCATTGTGGGTGCTCGAGTGTCATTTCCCTTCTAAGGTTAGGGAGTGCGTGTAGGAAAGGGAGCTCGAGCCTTAGGAATGGCTTTCTACAATTCCTGAGTGCAAGATATTGCCTCCAGAAGAGTCGATGGTTTGCGAGACTTCACTAGTCCTCGCAATGGATCTGTCAATCCCTCCAAAAATGTGTATACTCTCCTCGTATCTGAAAAATCAGGAACCATGACTAAGACCCTCAAAAACTCTGAGATATAATGCTCTGGATGCCTTATCTGTCGGAGCTGGGTCAACTCCTTGAAGTGAGCCTCTGGATCCTTCCAACCAAAGAGCTCCACTACTCTTCGTGTGAACTCCTCATAGGAGGTCAGGCTGGCATGTCCTAGAGTGGAAAAACCATGAAACCACCAATCGGTTGCTCCCCCTTCTGAGTGCAATGTGGCCATCTTGATGGCTTCTACTTCTGTCATTCAATTCAGCTAGAAGTATGTGTCCAACTTCTCCACCCAAGCACGTGTTGTGCACTTGGAATTGCCATCATATGTAGGGAAATACATTTTCCCAATAGAATGATGCAGCTCATAGTTCTGAGTACCATAGCCTTCCCCTTCTCATTCTGCTTGAGCTTGCAAAAGTCTCTAAAGGTCAGAGTGTTATAGACATTTTTGGGCACTTCAACCCCATTACAAATGTCCATAAACTGAGGGCTCTTAAGTCCCTAAAAGTGTTGCTTCACTGCCTAAAGGAACAAGGTCAACTGATTACATCATCTCCCAGAAGTTCTCCATTGAAAATTGCTCATAAATGGTCAAAACTGGACCATACTGAAAGCTCCATGCAGAGGGTGTGATGCATATCACCTTCCCAATGTACAGGGTGCGATGCATACTATTTGGCTCCTCTGTAGGGTGCGATGGTCGGGAATGGACAAATGGCAGGGACCAAAATGCGAGGTGGAAGATCATGGAATCTTCCATAAGCTTCTCCTCTAACACTTGCCACTCCATTTTCGACCAGGGATGAGTAAGAGATCTTCATTCTCTAAGTGGAAGCAGGAACTATCAGAGAGAAGACACTAATCAAGATCCCAAAAGGTGACTCACCTCTCTGTAATCATTTATATATGGATCCCTCATCACAGAGATCTAGAGGCTGGAATTTTGTAACTTATAGAGAAGTGTTGTTGGTATTCTGGTGTACATTCACAGTGTTGGGTGATTTTGCTTTGCTTGAGGTGAAGAAGGGCTTCTTAGCTGGAGGATGATGTTGGGTCAGTGCTGCTCATGGTTGTAATCCTCTTGCTACTTTTTTTCTGAATAAATCTATTCTTGTTTCCTTCCATATTCTGGTGTATTTGTTTATACATGCTTGTTTATGGTTAATGTACTTCTGATCCTGCATTATTTATTAATTTAGATCCTTGTTTCTTGTATAGTAGTATGTTGTTGTGATTCTACAGATCCTTTTGAAGCTGAGCAGACAAAAAGCGAGCGACAAAACACTATCAAGAAGGAGAGGGAATAGAGCGCAAGACTCAGGTTGGCCCTCTTGGTTCTCCTCTCATCTATTTTCATAAAAGGAATCAATAGTAGACTTTGATTGTTTGTTTCTAAGATAGCCACTCATCTTAGTGGGAATAGCAACATCCGAGTGGACACTATTCCCGTATAACAAAATGGCGACTCCGCTGGGAGCGACTAGATTACTTGTTAGCCATCCTATCCTGTTTCTTTTAATAAACATAACAGACGGACCTGAAGTCAAGCCAGCTAGCCTTCGAACTGCATTTGTCATACAAATGCAAAGTAGATCAATGTTGCTTCAGTCAATCTCCGGGTTTTTGTTTATAAATTAAACAATAGATCTGCAAGCAATCTAATTTCCCTAAGTGGTGGCTTTAGTAACCTCTTAAATCACCCCTGTGTTTTACATACATTGATCTGTACTTATTCGGCTTAAACACTTGAACTAAACTGCAAACTGTGAGTGAAGTCTCGTTCAAAGTCTCGCACTGTAACTATCGCACCCTGCCTTCAAGGCAGCCTGTATGCATCACACTTCCCGAATGGAGTGGGTGCGCTGCATATTGAGTTCACTATGTAACAGGTGCGATGGTTAGGGAGGACTGATTTTATCCTCCGACTGTGGATTTTTCTCACTGTTTTCAGTCTTATTCAAGAGTTTTTGCTGTCTGTAATCAATGTACGTCTGTGAATACCCCCTTCTCTTGCATCATTTGGCCTCCTTAGTGAAAAGAACTATAAACGTTTTTTATGTATTGTGCATCGTTTTAGTTCTCTTTTGCAAAAAGTAACATAATCAAACTGTCGTCTCTAGATCTGAAAGTGTCGTAGCTTTCATTTTCAATTTTAGAAAGCAATCCCATTGTTTTACATAGTTGATTATATGGTTATTATTGCATAGAATTCGAATTACTAGTTTTAAAGTGTCAAAAAGCAATTTCCATTTCAAAATCGCAAAGTGTCTCTCTTGTTTTTACTTCGTTTTGAAAAAGAATTTTGTTGAGTACAGTCGCTTTAAAAGTAATTCAGTTTTGCACATAGTTTTCTTAGTTTCATTTACACATTAAGAGAGCTAAAAACCAATACATGCATGTGCATTTTCATCTTGGATGCTTGGCTTGATTTAGGACTGTGCATATTAGCGTGTGCTCTGTGAAGAAAAGATGCTTGACTTTCTTCCCCTTACTAGCTAGGATTTTCATTGCTGAAAGAAGATAAAACGTCTGTTTATCATCTTAGACTGCATTTAGGAATTATACATACATCACATGGTGAACCTGAAAGGAAAATTGCTAAGCAAGATCAACTTAAAATAAATCTCAATGAATCTAACAACGCTTTGGAACTTAACGCAGCATCTAGAGGTCTAGGCTAGAGACGTATTCCGGCGTCGTAAAGCCTGGTAACTATTGCTTTCAATGCTGGTTGGGTGATTCCTCCACTCTGAGACGGCAAGTGCCAGTATGGACTTGTGCTCCCACGTACCATCGCGTATATATTGGGAGACCACTATAGGCTTCATCCTTTATCCTTAGGAAGCCATGTCTGCCGCCCTATCAATCGTAATGCATCAAACATAGCATTCGGGAAGACTGATTGTCATACCGTAAAACGTATTTTGCAGTTTTACGATTGGTTTGGTAATCCTCTCTGCCTAGATCTCCATAGAAGTCCATTTTGCTCATTTTCAGACTCCTTAAAGGAAAAGGTCCTCTGAGCGCTTGTCACTTCAAGCTCAATAAAAATTGAAGGCGACTAGAGTCATCTTTTGTTTTTTCTCGACTCTTTAAAATTGAAAAAACAAGTTGTGTCCAAGCGTCTAAAAAGTTATTTTAAATCAGAATAAAAACACACAAAATCCCCCCGTTGATTTCAGTTGAGAAAAATGGAGTCTACCAACAAAGATTTCCTCGTGAAGGAATCCTAGTCCCCTTCCTATCTTGGGGAGATGTTGGTCCACCCCATATGGCCACTTTGTCACTTCCAGGATTGACAATTGGTTTGCCAGTCTGGCTCTTCTCTACCTATGTCGTTCAGAATCCCATAATTCCTGAATAGTCTGACCAGCAACTAGACGACACTAGATTTGCCTCCCAACCTTCTACTTCATTTGATTCTCCTTCTCCTCCTTCCTCTTCGCTTGATAAAGCCGATAAAGCTAAAAGTCAAGTAACTGAGAAGAAGAAGAAGAAGAAGAAAGAGAAAAAGGAAAAGAAGAAAAAGGAGCCAAAATCGAAAGGGAACAACCAAGTATCATCTAGCAAAAATCCACACACTGCATAGTCAAAACCTAAATCTCCTTGTGTCATTTGCAATGGAGACCACTATCACCGAGATTGTCCCTGCATCCCTTGGATCTTAAGGGACTGGTCTCCTCGTTTGCACCATCCGGTAGTATCAACCTCTGGCGATCATGTTGAATGCTCACCGTCAACCAATGAAAGTGAAGCACATGGACAAAGAAGGAATCCTAGACTTCCTTGTAAATTGTGTGAAGGCGATCAAGCCGTCCACCATTGTCCCTTCCTTGAAGAGGCTAAAAGAGTTTTAGATAATCGTCCGGTTTCACTGTTACGACTTCCTCTTGGATATGAAAAACTCTTGCCGAGTCCTCCACTGGTTGAAAATCCCGCTGGCCCATCCTTGTGGTCAGCCGAAGCACCTATCGTTGAAAATGAACCTTCAGAATCCATACCAGATGAAAGTCAAAGGGTCGATACGGCAGTTGATCCGGTATTGCCTTCAGAGTGTTCATCTTCGAACGATACCGTCACTGAAGAGAAAGAGAATGACATCGTTCAAATTCTTTTCATCAACACCGAATCTGATGAACTTGGGGTGGTCCTCCCGTTCCTTTACCGCAGGAAGGAAGTTCATCAGAGTCCTACCCGGCTGTCTATTCGGTCCCACTACCAAGCAACCTAGTGGTTTCCTTTGACTGGAATCTACTAGGCAGACCCCGTTTACCAGCCAGTGTACCATTCAGAATTATTGTACAAGCTTACAAAATGGTCATGGTTGGTACCATCATTGATGAAGGGGATTCTGTGAGTATTCGTTCCTCAACTGCTTGGAAAGCGCTTGGTTCGCCATCGCTTTTGCCTGAAATGAGAAATCTAACAGGCTTCGACAAGGGAACCAGTCGACCTTTAGGGATCCTTCCAAATGTGCCCATTACTTTGAGAAGGAAAACTGTTCACATGAACGTTATGGTAGTTCAAGGATCTTTAGATTATAATATACTCCTTGGACGCGACTATATTTATTGCATGGAAGCCATCGTCTCCTCACTCTTTAGAGTAATGTGTTTTCCGCACGAAGGCAGAATGGTCAAGATTGTAGACCAAATGTCATTCCCTGGTTCACACATCGCAAATAGTCAAATCCCATCCCTGAATGGTACTTTCACACAAGAAATGTCTCATCGGTCTCTAGTCCGTCCACCTGATAAGCGCGAGTGATTCAGGAAGATGTGATCGAAACCCAGGGGGCATGCACCCTGGTCTGCTTCGGCAGGAAAACCTTGGGTATAGGGTTGATTTCCGTGAGGGATATATGACTAGTCTGGCGAACCCGTCCTCACAGGAAAATGGGAACAGATTGGAATAAGATACCTTCGTTAAAGTTATGCCAAGTGACTCTGCTCCCCTTTGTCTGTTTCGATAGACATCACCGAGAAATAATTTTATTTGCTATGCTTATAGAACTTTCTTAGTAACCTGGAAATTTTTCGCTATACTTGGGGGCATGAAAACCTTTCCGCATGCAAGTGAAGAGCGGCTATTTATTTTTTAAATTTGTAGGACCTCTAACCCTTTAAACCCGTAAGGCTAGTCGTTTCCTAACTTGCATAAAGAAAGGATCCGTGGAAAAGCTTGAGAGATGTAAGCCACTTCAAAATAGCATCTCGAATGAGACATTTCTTATCATACGACTAGCGAGCAATGTTGTCGCCGAGTTCAAGCTCGTTAAAAAATAAACTCTCCACGAGCAGTTTTAGCGCATAGTTCAAGCTCGTTAAAAAATAAACATAAGTCATGAGCAAATGTTTCCCCCTGTGTTTAAGCTCATTAAAAAATGAACGGGTAAATAACCATTGTGAATGCCTTATCGCCAGCTTTTGAGCCTTGGTCGTGTTCTCGCCATCACCTCCACTCTATTTTTAGCTGATTGTTCACCCCCATATGATTGTTTACCCCTTTGAGGAACATCTGCGAAGAGTGATTCTGCTGGCCATCCTTGTAACACTGCCGTGATTGGAAAACTCCAAATCTTACCTGGAATCAGCTGCTACCCGAAACCATCACTCGTTCCTCGAAAATGAGTCTTCTTTCATCTCTTTTCACCTGACTCGTAAAATATGAAAAGATTGCCGAGCGATTGGCCTCTCCGGCTCGTTAAAAGGCATCGGAAGTGCTATCCCTCCTCTAGATTTTAATCTTTTTAGACCTGAGGGATTATTACACAAAAGGATCGAGTGCTTGTCTTGTTTGGCTCGTTAAAACTATCGAAAATTCATCCCTTTTTTATTATTTTACGCTTTTTCGGACTTAAGGGATTATACAACAAAAAAGAATCTTTGGAGTCTTCTTTCCGTTTCTTTCAGACTCTCTAAAATTGAAAGAGATCGAGTTATCTTTGTCATTAAACTCGTTAAAACTAAATAGCGACAAACTCATCCAACAGGGCAAGAACAAGTTTCACTGTCGCTAGGCTCACTAAAATATAGCGACAGGTTTGCCCGAAGGGCGGATTATAGAACAAGAATATGTTATGCTCCTCAAGCTTGAGAAAAATAAAGAGGTACTGGTCAGCAATGACTGGGGAAAATTGGGATGAAAACAAGAAGAAACTTTATTGGTAGCAAGTCACTCTTGAACATGACATTTTCCTTCTGTATCCATGCTAGGTTGGGTTGTTCCGTTCACTGGTCTTCACCATTGGTCCATCACACCATCCATCTCTGGGGTTAACGCTACCAATCCATCGTTGGTGTCGGTGATATGTTCAAGAGAAGTCATTCAGACAATTCACCTGAGTCTCACCCACTGCAATACATTCATGCTTCATTCCTTCATGATCGCCACCCTGAACCCCATATCATCAGTTTGTTTTCACCTCCAAAATCATTTTCTTTGTTCCGTGTCGTTGATGTGGGATTCATTAAGGCTTTCCTGCGACGGGTCACTTCTTCAGCTCATTATCCAAGAATTTGACTTAGGAACAACCCTTTCAGTACTTTGAAGCTTGCATGCCTCAATGGCAAGTTTCTCACTTTCGTCGACAGGTTTACATCAATGGCCTTCGACTGAGAGATTTTGCGTGGTGTTCGACGCCAAGTCCCTTTTTCACACCACGTAAATTGTACTGTAGTACCTTGAGGGTCATTTTCATTATTGGTGATTCCTCTCGCGGCTGTTAACAACTTACATCATTGGCTGGTAATCAGGCGATGTCTTTCCATGTTCGACTCCAAAACATTTTTCACATGGATCGACTTGTACTCTGAGTGAAGATTGGCCAAGTTTGAAGATCCCAGATCTAGTTTCATCCATCCGGGCTGCGATATATTCAGGAATATAAAAACATCCAGTGTACATCATTGCCAATCAGATGATCATCCGAATCAAAGGATGATGTGTCCATATCATCAGTCTGTCACACAGACGATCGTCTGTCCTATGTACATGAAAATGAGTTTATAAAGCTGAGCATGGGAATGCCCGCCTTAGCCAGATCATGAAAAAATGTTGTCAAATAATGTATTGTATTGTATCTTATTACAGGTCGCCTCCCAGCTCAGAAAAAATTCAGATCCTCATAGTAAATCATTTCACCCAACATCAAAAATATTAACGACCTCATGCTTTAGGGGGGCAACTGTTATAGACATTTTTGGGCACTTCAACCCCAATCACAAATGTCCATAAACTGAGGGCTCTTAAGTCCCTAAAAGTGTTGCTTCATGCCTAAGAACAAGGTCAATTGATTACATCATCTCCCAGAATTTCTCCACTGAAAACTGCTCATAAATGGTCAAAACTGGACCATACTGAAAGCTCCATGCAGAGGGTGCAATGCATATCACCTTCCCAATGTACAGGGTGTGATGCATACTGTTTGGTTCCTCTGTAGGGTGCGATGGTCGGGAATGGACAAATGGTAGGGACCAAAATGCCAGGTGGAAGATCATGGAATCTTCCAGAACTTCTCCTCTGACACTTGCCACTCCATTTTCAACCAGGGATGAGTAAGAGATCTTCATTCTCCAAGTGGAAGTGGGAACTATCAGAGAGAAGACACTAATCAATATCCCAAAAGGTGACTCACCTCTCTGTAATCATCTATATATGGATCCCTCATCACAAAGATCCAGAGGCTGGAATTTTGTAACTTATAGAGAAGTGTTGTTGGTATTCTGGTGTACATTCACAGTGTTGGGTGATTTTGCTTTGCTTGAGGTGAATAAGGGCTTCTTAGCTGGAGGATGATGTTGGGTCAGTGCTGCTCATGGTTTTAATCCTCTTGCTACTTTTTTCTGAATAAATCTATTCTTGTTTCCTTCCATATTTTGGTGTATTTGTTTATACATGCTTGTTTATGGTTAATGTACATCTGATCTTGCATTATTTATTAATTTAGATCCTTGTTTCTTGTATAGTAGTATGTTGCTGTGATTCTACAGATCCTTTTGAAGCTGAGCAGACAAAGAGCGAGCGGCAAAACTCTATCAAGAAGGAGAGGGAATCGAGCGCAAGACTCAGGTTGGCCCTCTTGGTTCTCCTCTCATCTATTTTCATAAAAGGAATCAATAGTAGAATTTGATTGTTTGTTTCTAAGATAGCCACTCATCTTAGTGGGAATAGTAGCATCCATGTGGACACTATTCCTGTATAACACAAAGCCTCTCTGAAGTCTGCCCCCATGGATTTCCATTCCTATAAATGATCCCCCATCAATGATGAATCCTCACCTCCACTAGTCTCTTCTTGCACCAAAGGTATGAAAGAAGGTAAAGTAGCTCGAGTTGGCTCACTCAAGGATGGCTGCTACGCACATGAAGAAGGATGATCGAACTTGTTGAGAGGCACCAGAATTCTCTCCAACTATGAACTCCCGGTAAGTGCTTTGCTCTTGGTTTTGCATTTTGATCTCGTCCAACATCTTCTTCTACCCCTTTTCCAATTCACTCAAGGCCTTCAAGAGGCTATCAAAATCCATCTCCTCCTTGCTCTTGGGCTCACCCATAACTTATGATACTATAGTTTTCCCATGATCTTCTATGTCTGGAGTAATCTCAAACTCCCTTTCCCTGCTTCGGTACCTCTGCCTTGTGTAAGTAATATTCTGCCGATCTTCTTCACTCATAGAAAAGTTTCCCCATGGCTGAGCCAAAATATAAGCTTTGATACCACTGTAATGTTCCAAGCTTAAACAAATAGTGATATACAAAAGACAATTCAATTTTTGCACAGAAAAATTAAACTATCAACAAAAATATTCAATACACAATATAAATGAGAACCAGCTAAGCCATTTTATTTATTAATGGAGCAATGTATAATAATATGGAAAGGGAACCTGGGCTTCCCTCAAGGGAAATCTAAATAGAAACCAGGTGTCAAAAATAATCCCAATTCTAAAAAGCAACTGCTCTTCTAAATCTCTACGCTATCTCTTAGTTATGGCAACTACTGACTGGAAAGGAGCTGCAAGAAACCCCACCTCTGGTGCTCAGAAAATGATGAAACTTTAGCCACAAATGCCTTGGCCAAAACTCAGAAAAACCCAGAAAGGGTTTGGCCTGGAACCAACCACCTAAATTTGACCTCCTCTATGGCCTACGCCTTCCAAGCTGCTCTAGAAAATGGCCTGCAAGAAATGGCCACAAATTCTTCCTCCTATCTCTAGAAAGTAAGAAAACTTCACCCCGAATGGCTCCTCTAACCTCCACGACAAGGCTCAACCTCAAGAGTTGATGCTCTACCCACCAAATGAGATCCCCCAAACACTGCCTCTGCACTGGCCCAGGTAGTGCAAAAGTCACATTTCCAAGCCTGAAGCTCAATCAGCTCCCAAACTCCCCAAAGGCTGACAATCCTCCTTAGCCTCTCCTACGGAAAATCTCATAGAAAAAATCCACTGCTCAGCTCCACAAATAACTCGACCTCCTCTCTCACTGCTTCCTCCAGAAATACACACCACTTGGAAGGAAATCCTACTGTTGGAAATCACAATGTGAATCTCCTCGTGAAGAAATGAAGGAAACCTTCCTAAGGTGGCACTGGAAGTCCCCCGAAGAAAGGATGAGCTCTTCACCTGAAGAACTCGTGCTAAAGAGCCAATGACTCAGCTAAGCATCTCGAGCAACCAAGAGAAATTGATATACACTCATGAGTGAATGAGAAGAGGAGAGTTGCCCTCCTTATATAGTTTTCATGGGGGAATTTTCCCTCCATTTTGTCCTCCATCATGGGCCCCACTTAACCAACACCATGCAAAAGTTATCTCCCCTCTATGCATATCGATCTAGGAAGTGTGCAATTCCCTAGTGATGGTGGCCCCCATGTGTAACTTAACTTTAAAACAAAACATCTTCTCCTAGTCTAATCTCGTAATAACATCGAATGGGGTCCACTAACTCCAAAATTGGCCCCATAATACAAAATTAAACCTTGTTCCAAAATTATTTAGGAAGGGACATTACAACAATGTATTGGTTTAGCCAACTTTTGCGACACTTAGGACCAAAAATCACTTTCAAATGTCTAAGATGTAAAAAAATTCATACATAGACATCCATAATGACAAATAATCAAGCAATACGAAATTTTGGGCCACATAGATTCTTTCAATAAGATTGGACAACAATGTTTTTTGCAAAACTTATACTAGTTTCTTTTGTCTAAGGAAAAAAAGCGTAACTTTATTTATGCATGATAAAAAAAAATTATATTTTTCATATACACTATTGAAAAGTGCATTTCCAATGATCGACCTAGATCCCTCAGTGGCTTGAATAAATACATCACAAGATTTAAACAGTTTTGACCATCATGTGAGATCAGAAATTATACAACAAACATACATGTCTAACATAAACAAAAATATGTGTCAATTGTCCAAAAGAGACAATGCAAATATGTAAACAACCCATAAGGCTCCAACCAATAAAAAACCTGGCATAAAAACAAAAAATTGAGTCTGATGAGAGAGAAAGAAAACTAAAAGAGAAAAACAAACACGATCATGAAATTAATGTTATGTGATTTGATCATCCATAAGTGGTCAACGATAATAATTGTAATGATATCCATTTAGGATTTCTTTAATGTGCCAAAGACCACAATCCAATTGTAAGATTTCCTTAGAAATTCTGTCTGTCGCATGGTTCTTTCCCCTGTAAATATGAGTGTATGTGATGTAACACTCTCCTCCCACATTTACCCAAGTTAACTGATCCACTGGGGTTAACATGTGATGACAGGCTACTATGATTTGATTCAACTCCCCATGTACAATTAAGGAAGTGGAACCAACAAAACACAACCAATCTGGCCTTCTACACATGTTATAGAACCTTCAGGAGCCAATCAACCCTTCTAGGTGACCAACCCCTAAGGTAACTTGATAGTTTATTGACCTAAAGCCTTAGTCGCTGTCATGACATGGGAATGCATGCAAATGGGACCCTCCAGTCATTCCCACAACAAGGGCATGCCAACGATTGGGGAATGTTTTAGCTAGTTCTGAGCCTGCGACCTTGGATTTTGTGCCACTTTTTCAAGGCTAGTTCTCAGGCGACTGCCCATAACTTCATGAAACTTCCAAAAATGAAAACTAACATCAAAACAATGATACTAATGCAAATACTTGAATGGAACCCTACTAGCCATGACAGGGATTTCTTCAAACATGTCACAAATATACAATCTACAGGTCATGATAACAGATCTGAGCATAGGGGTCTCATACTTATTTGAGAATCGCTAAGAAGCATTGATGCCTTATCCCATTAGTTGCATTATCACCTATAAGGTCATATATTCATTATTCATTCATTTACAAATCAAAACATGACAAGAGCCACACATAATCACTATCATAAAACATACTCATAACCAATGTATAAACAACAAATATGGGAAGGATACAACAACCATAAAATCCACATATAAACAAGTACATTTACACATGAAATACTAGGGATAAGGAATTTATATTGATGATTGCATTATCCAACCAAGTATGGGACTTCCACAAACCACCTGACCATATATTAGCTGAACCAAAATTTTCTTTCAGCCAATCAACCCCATGCCATATTCCAAGCATGAATGTGGGGCTCATAACCAAAATCAACCACGGATTCCCGAGGCTACACCACCTCACCCTCATCAATAGAACCATGCTTTACCACAATCCCCACTGATCACTAGGCCCTAAACAAGCATGGATTCCACCAGATTTCTCCACCTACACCATGAGGAATTTGCCTATATCCTAGTCTCTAGGATTTGCCGCAATCCCAGCCGGATCACCAGGCCTAATCAAGACTCCACCCTCCAGGTTTTACCATATATCATGTCATTCACCGACTAAGGATTCCTAGGCCTAACTGAGGGCACCCACCTCTAGGATTTATCATATATCCCGTCATTCATCGGTGGAGGATTCCTAAGCCCACCGAGGTAACACAAAATCTCGATTTACCGCAACCCATAGTCTGGTTTAGGGGTTACTAGGCCAAGGTTTTACCACATTCCACAGTTTGATTCAGGGATCACTTGGCCATGTGTTCTTTCTTTCAGAGACCAATTCACTCAGTTTAGAATCCATCTGGCAATCTAGCTCAACCAAAACATGAGAACCCTATCACACCATGGCTATCCTTAAATGGAAAGGTAAGGACGGAGAACAATGTCACACCTAGCAAAACCCATGCCAATGAGAGCAAGAGAACCAAGAACACACATGCATAACCATGCATGCCAAAACTAGCAATGAAATAACACATGCAAATTGATACCTGCAAATAATTCCAATGTAGTTGCTTGATCATGTAATTCCTTGCTTGATCTTTGCTTCCTCTTGCCTTCTTTTCTTTTCTTGATCCAACACTGAAGTGCTCCAAGAAAAATATGAGTGTCCAAGAGTGAGAGAGAGATAGAATAGAGAGTGCTCCAAAACTAAACTGAAAAAAGGTACCAACCGATCCTAAGAATCCTTTTTATTAATGAGGCATCTATTTTCTTCATTTTCCATTATTTTCCTTCATTTTCCTCCTCACATGCATCATGTGACCTTTCACCTCCCTTTTCTCCTAATTTCCATTATTTTCATAAATAAAATGCCAATTAATGCCTCATGCCTTTCCAAAGCCCTTGGCATTTCCTTTTCCAATTTCCTTAGCAATAATAAACCAAATGAACACCCACACTAGGATGTTTTTCCGAACATTCATCTTGGAATATGTGTCCCATAATCGTGTTTATTATTTTTCCTTTATTAACTTTTATTTACATGGAATTTTCATCAGGGTTGTTACATGTGAGATGTGATAAGGAATGCTTTATCCTTTGCAAATCCTCCAAGATATGAACAAGATGAATGTTATGGCATTGTTGAATCTTGTTAACCCAATTTGTAACTAGTAAGGAATCACCAAAAACTTGCACCTAATCACATCCCATTTCTTTAGCAAAAGAAACTAGAGAGTGACAACCTAAAATTTCAACTAGGTTGTTTGTATCGTTCCCTAATCCCATACTAACATTAAAACAATGTTGATACGAAATATGTTAAATGAATCCACCACCATAGATATGATACATTCCTTGTTCTACCCCATCGAAGAGACCCATGGTCAAGATTTTCCGTCTCTTCAAGGCACACAATTATATTATGCAATGAAACCATTAGTTGTGGAAGAAGATTCAAAATAACCAACACTTTAGCTGCCACCCTATTAGGGATGGAAGTTTTGTTTTGAAAAAATTCTTTGTTGCGGACCAACCAAACCCCCCAGCAAATGAGGGTGAGGGATCTTAAGGATAAGTTATTCCTATTCTAGTAACACTATCTCCACTGTTCCTTAAAATATGGGCCATGCCCAACACATAAATGACCACTAATTAAATGACATCGAGCCCATATTTGGCAACAGAAAGGGAAATAAATGAAGAGATGTTTAATAGACTCACTGTTGCATTTGCATAAAGGACACCACCCAGGCCCAATTTTGTGCCTCTTCTGTAAAATGTCCCAAGTTGGAACCTTTTTTGCCAAAATACACCACATAAATATAGGCTCTTTTGTTTCATAATCTTCCAAACCCCTTTGCATCCCCACATCTCTGCTCCATTCTATGATTCCACGTTCAAATGAAGGTAACCCAATGTTGGGCTATAGATTTCATCTGAAGCATGTGCCCATACCAACTCATCCTCCTCCCTCGAAATGTGAATATGAATATTCTCCAATGCAGGCCAAGTAAACTTGCCGACTACCTCTAAACTCCTGACCAATATGCATATCATCAGCCACTAACCAACCTTGCCACTAGAAATTTGTAATGTCATGATTTACAATGTGAGCCAAATGGGAGAAACCACTACCACAGAGCATATCCACCAAGGCATGAGGAAGGAAATGACTTATACCATTACAAGGTAAGGATCCTTCCCCAGCCTCACTCTTAATCCATTCCCGACCATCCACGCCAAATCCAAATAAATGGGATCAAAATAATTTAGCACTGCAAGCCAAATTAGGAAAATGTTTGATCGTGGTTTTTCCGGAAATATAATCCAATCAAGGGAGAAGGAATTAATATATTTCTAAATGACAACTAAGGTCTAAATAATAGAAGTAGATAGAAGCCTCCACCCACATTTTGCAGCAAGTTCTTTTGAAAAAATGAAAATATTTTTTAATCCCCACCCACCGAAAAGTTTGGGTAAGGAAATTCATTTCCACTTCACCCAGGGGAGAACAAAATATCCATGTGACCCAACCCATAATAATTTAAAAAATAATTGTCTGTTTTTTTCTAGAATCTCCCTAGGAATCCAAGCCACAAACATTCAAAGTATGGTAATTTCCTTAAGCATAAAATTCACCATAACTAGCCTTCTTACATGAGACAACCACCTAAAGAACCAACATTTCAATATTTTCTTGATCTTTGAGAGTAACCACATCTAGTCTTCTTTTTTGTAGCAATTCATTTTTAGAGGAAAACCCAAATAATTTAGCCTTACTTCCAAATCAACAACCTGATACAAAAAATCCTTGCTAAAATTTTGTAGTTTGAGGGCATCCAAATTTTGAGTAGAAATAGTCAATTTTTGATTGTTTACAAATAGCTATGTTTCTACCTTGAATAAAACAATAATTTCAGTGTATGTGTCCACATCTCGAACATAACCATTATAAAGAATTCTTATATCATCAATAAGTAATAAATGGGTGATCACAAGGTTATTTAAAATAACATCACCCTGAAAGACCCCCTTGCACTTTTCATCCACGATCATGCACTTGTGACACTTTGAAACTAGAAGGAATAGTAAGGGAGACCAAAGGCACCCTTGCCCCAAGCCTCTCTATGCATGAAAAAAAGGAGATGCAAAACGAATGATTAAAATAGTAAAGCAGACCGATCTAAGGCATCCCATAATCTAGTTGATAAAAGATATACTAAAACCCAGATTAGACAGAATTAGCCTAATATACAACGCCCTTACTTGATCATAAGTGTTAACACTAGAAAATCATACACATGTTTGAAAAATCCAGAAGGTGCTGAAAGATATCCAACATAATGCACAAGTGAAGATTTTATATCTAAAGACATCATGAAGTTTAAAAAATTTAATTTCTCCTAAGGTCCAAAGTTTATCAAGTTAAAAATTTGAGGACTTTGCAACTATTTATTCAATAGTTGCACACAACACAAAATTTTCTTCGAAAGTCACATGGTTGAGAAAATGGATCACTTAACAAATTCAGGACCACTTCACACACTTGAAGGTGATTCCCTGACATGATTTCAGTCCAGGAGAACCGAATTCAAGTCACCCTAAAGATATGCAGCCCTCAATGGAATCATCTTATCCTACTCATGAGTCATTTTCATGAATGAACCAAGAGATGGAATATGGATCCAAAAATTCTATATAAACGGGCCATGGGATAACCAAAACATGAGACAATGTTATGCTGGCAAAATTTCTATTAGAGCAAACCAACATTCCATTGTTGAAGCCAAAGAAAGTAACAACACCATATTGCTTCTAAGAAACCCATCATCATAGTGAGAGGAGAAGAGTCCACCATTGGAGAGTCTTCATACTTCTTTGAGAGAGAGGAGAAGCTTGCAAAGAGGTTGAGGAAAAGAACCTCCTTGCAGAGGATTTTTTAGCACCATAGCTAAAATAATTCTATTAAAGTGTTTAAGATTCATCTATTGTATTCAACTTCTACTCCTAGCAGTTAATAAAGGGAGCTTTTTCCATTATTTTATTGACTTGTTTTCTCCATTAAGAATTATTTGTGTATTTATCTCTTTGTTTTAGTTTATGTTTCTATATACATTGTTTTCACTATTTGCAATGCTTTGTTTATCCAAGTCTGTTCACTAACAACACCAACTCTATTTGCGATCCTTTTCAGGGAACAACAAACTGCTAAGCAGGTGTTTTTTGGTACACCATTGCCACAAAAACACTACCATGGGAATTTCGACCATATTGTTGTATTTTATTTAATCTAAAGATTGTGTTTGCAAGATCTTGTCTCTACATAGTCGACCTACAAGGTGTTCATTACCTCTTTGGAATTTTTGCAGGACCTTGTGAGCCTGAGGTGGGCAAAGAAACTTGTTAATTTACAATTTTCAATAGACCATGATACTTATTCTCTAACAGATGCAGCACCATGTCTGTACACTATGAAACCCACACAGTTTTCTAGAAAAGGAAAAACACTTTGTAATTTCACATTTTTTGGGTAATTGACAACCTTTAGTGAATTGCCTTCACCTCTGCAAATTTTTTACAGTAAGTTTAGATTACTTATTCTCTTTACTAATCAAAATTAGTATGATTAATTAGATTATCTTTGATTTTTGTTCACAATCTTCACACAGCTTAATTAGTAAAGGTGTAAGTGGCCCATCATCCACAAATATTGTTACTAACTAAAGCATTCATCTATGTCATTTTATGGGACTAGGAGAAAGTTTTATTAAAAAAATTAAGTAATCTTTGCTTCCCTTGCGTCTCTTAGATGAACCTGGGCTTGCATATGAATTTTGTTTTAAAGAATTTGAATTTCCATCTCCCTGTTTCGACATTCACATAGTGTAATAGGAGAAAGAGTAAGTAGCCCATTATCCACATATCACTTCTTTTTCATGCAAGGAACAATTGAAATCTAGTATAAGCAGGGGAATATTGGAATGGATCACCAAATATCCACATCTTCTCACACTTTACATGCTCACTTCATCACTTGCACACAATTACACACCACACAGTAAGCTTCTATAAAATTCGCATTAGAAGGCATCTAGTTTCTGGAGCTTTTGATACTTAGTTCAGTTTAGCTTACATATCACACCCTAAAGAAAATTAAGACCCTTAAAAGCAACCATAACTTGAACCAACTAAATTCCCCACATGAGTCACCAAAACAAATAAATTATATTTAAGGTTAGGACCATTGGGGGTAGCCACCCCATAAGCCACCATGGTCATGTTACATCTTTGAAACATAGTTGTTTACTTTTTAGGGAGATTAAAATCCTTCAATCATCCCATGGAAAAGATTACCCGAGCGTGGCAGAGACCCGATTCAGAGGGGGTTCGGCTTAGGTCGAGTGAGTGTGGTACTCTTTAGGGCTACCTGACCCATCTAGTGCTCAGTACAGATAATTGACCACAAAGAAGCTAAGGACTCGAATGCTCATGTGGGACGAAGGTACTTTAGTGGCCAAAATCTTTGGCATCCTCTCCCTATAGGTGATGGTGTGGGAAACACTTGAGCCTCATTTCCATTACCTTGATTGATTCTTCGGCTGCTGGAAGGTGTCACCAGTTCTTTTGGGACATTTCCCCAAGAACCATTAAAAGGTATCTCCGCAAAGGCACAATTAATTTGAGAGTGGTAAGTACGAATAGGTCTTCTTAGGATATTTTTTCAAATGAAAAAAGAAACAAAAGCATTTTTTATTATTATTGATTCATAGCCTAAAGTTAAAGGGAAAGTAACCTTTTTATTTTTTGCTTTGCTTTATGTATGTGATTGATTTTCTTTGAAGAATCATCTCCTTCGCTCACCATACACAAATTATTACACACTCTAATCGACAACATAGGGGACCCCACATCTCCCCGTCGATCTAGACGTTTCTTAAGCCTCCCCCCATTACCAGGAGGTTTACCAGGACTCCCGTCATTTAGGCGTAGAGGATGTCATGCAACCACCATTATAGGATATTCCTTTATTGGTGCATCGTTTCTTGCGAACCCTCCCCGTCAAAGCACACCCTTCATGACCCCACAAGGGTCACCTCTTGCTACCCCTTTGGGGAGCCTACATACCACTCCTCTCGATAGTCCACAAGACACCCATCGAGGTAGTTCTCCAGAAACTTCCCCACATAGGACCCCTTTATATATATCTATCCAAAATCATTTCGCGATGGTGATAACACACAAATCCCATTCTTAGCTTCTTTAAACCCACATGATTTAAGTAAGTTAACCAATGACCTGATTACCCATAGCCATAATTGGCCAATTATGCCCACGAAGCTCCCTTTGGACATTCCAAAATTTGAAGGGAAATAGGGATAAGACCTAGGAAACATGTCATGAGTTTTCCCTTGTGGCGTTCATCTTATAATATCATAGATGATACTATTTGATTATGACTATTTCAACACACCCTTATCGGGCCTCCAGTGAAATGATACATTGATCAGCCTTCTACGTCACATGGAAACTCCAACTCACTAGCTACAACTTTCCTCACATTTTTCCAGCTCTCGGTTCGTCATGATTTGGGTTGGAACTCCTCACCCACCTCAAACAAACAAATGCTACCTACATATCAGATCATATACATGAATGGTGGAAATGTCATAGCTTATGTAAAGCACAGTTTGAAGACAAAGTCCTCCTTAACTTTTTTTTGAGATCCCTCACATCGGAAATTTCAAAAGACATGGAAAATTCATCCCTACATAACTAGGAAGAAGCCATTAGAAAAACTCAACAATTAGAGCTTATATACACCCAGTCTGGATACATATATCATGTTCTTCTAGACACCCCACACTTGTAGACTTATAAAGGGAAACCAGACACATCTAATGTTGTTATGGATGGATTGGATCCATAACCCAAAACCAACTTAGCAACACCTACCATTACCCTGGGTACTTGGTCAATGGTAAAGCATTTGATGCTATGCAAAATGCACCACCATTACAACATACAAGATACTACCCTGTTCAACCCATACTGATGTAGAATATGGTCAGTAGGGTTAACCAATATCAGCCCCCTCATGGAGGCTCATATCTTCCCCCACAGGGAAACCAATACTCCTATAGGAATATAGATGTAATGTACTCTTCCTAGAATCCATATACCAATCATGGACAAGGAAACCAATATTATCCTTTCCCTGCACAACAACATAGTAACCCACCAATGAAAAATAAGTCAAGGGTTAATCTACCGCAACATTATCTCAATCAACAATAACAATCGGAGGAGCAACTGAACCCAGCAAACCCCCCTAATGTTGCTAAGAAAAAATCAAAGAGAAAACTAAAGGATAACACAAACAGGGGGCAGCAACCAACAACGACCCCCATGGGTACCGGTAAGGGGCAACCCTAACCATAATAAAAAACAAGGATCGACCAACAACAACCCACATAAGAAAAACAAGAACACAAGTCTATGGACTAATCATTCATGTGCTATCTGTGGGGAATACAGTCATTATACCCATCATTTTCCTCAACTCCCCGAGTTAAAAATGATAAAAGACAATAGGGGGAAAGGAGGTTAATAAACTGCAGTAATGCAAGACCCCTTCCCCCATCATGGAGTGGTTAACACTCAACAAATATCGCCCCACCCACATCCTTCTGGATGGAATCCCCATAAAATTCTAATCATGACATTTTCATGACAGGAGAATATATCCTCTTGCAAATGCGAAATAGAAGTTATGAATATCCCCCAGAGCCAAACCCTTCCACCTCAACCATGGCAATACCTACATGGTCGTTTACCATTCCTCGAATTCCTATAGTTCTATGCCAAATATGGTCAAAGGACCTTTATGACAAGCAATAAATAACTCAAACGTTGCTCATAGCTACAACATAGTCGAAGACTTAGCACAATCACCATCGATTATGTCAGCATTAGAGGTCCTGCAAACATGCCCAACCTAGCAAAAAGCCTTACTTTCCGCTCTAGGTGCAATTGACCTATTTGATTCTCACCTAATGGTCTTTGACTTGGATAAAGCTGCCCCATGACTACCATCAATCGTTGCTTTCCAAATTCTAGTCTCAGTCCAAAACATCACCACCCATTGTTGCATTATCAACGGAGGGAAATCCACATGTATAATGTCCAAATATGTTTGGCAGAACCTGGGATCCCTCGAAATCAAACCTTCTAAAATCACGCTTAGAGAATATGATGGGTGCCCTTCAGCACCCATAGGTCTATACTCTAGAGTGCTAGTACAACTGGTCGATTGTTGGGAAGTGGACCCCCCACGTAATGGTTTTGGGTAAAAGTATGGTAAAGGTTCCATGAAGTGCGAATTGTAATGGGTTAAGTCCAAGGGTAGTCCATCCTAAAATATTATAGATTAATCTAGAATGTGTCGGCTTGCCCATGGTCTGCGGACCATGGAAATGTATAAATAGAGCAAGGATCTAGGTTTAGAAGGCAGTTCTTGATAGTAGCTTGATCGAAGATCTAAAGTGTATGGATTTGTGAAAGCGAGAGTGCTCTGAGTCTATAAGTCGGAGTTGTGGGTGGTAGTGGTTAGACTAGGCTCTGAATTGTGTGCACATACCCTTGCAGCTTTGTGCGCAGGGTGGAAAGTGGATTGTATTGAACAGAAGATTAATAAAGATAAGTGTTTCTGAATTATTGTGTATCTGATTGCAGATATGAATGTTTATGCTTATGTTATGATTTTATGAAGTGTATTTAAGATTTATGACTATGCGCACTGGGTTTAAATGTTAAATGTTTTCTTAAAGACCTTAAAGAATAAATTAGATCTATAAGAACAACAATAATAATAAGGATCTAAGATACTCCCCTTCACGGATCTTTGCGAAGGCCAAACTGCTGCGCAGAATAGCAGAAGCAAGTAGATCAGGTTGCGAGTTCTCCAGACCTCATCAAGACATCCCTAGGGTGCGGAAACCTGGTTCTAGCACCCTCCCATACTGCCTCAGGTGAGACTTTAGTCTGCGCTCCACAAATTGTTACCGAAAGGGCTGGTAGTACGGGATTTGTTTGGCTAAAAACTCTTTCAAACCTGGGTCAGTGCCCAATAAGCCAAAAAATGGTTTCGTTGCTGGGACCAGGATCTACCTAAAGGGATGTCTAATGTCGGAACACTCGAACCCTATAAAAAAAGAGATTGAAGATTGGTTGGATCAGAAGCTTCATGAGTTCGTGGTGCAGGAAAACAAAATCCCACAGATATCTGAGAAGAGGTGGCTGGGTCACTACATATACACAGAAATCCATGAGATCTTCTTCACATCCTTCTCGTTAGAAATGTATGAGTGGATTGCGAGGCTAGCAGACAACACAAGAAGGTGTAAGCTTGACCAACCGATAGTTTGGACTCCGGAGTTAGTGCGCAAGATAGAGGCATCTGAAGATAAAATCGCGTGGGACGTAGATCATTGGTTGGATCGGATAATAGGAGGGTTTATCACTAAATTTGTGATAGACACAACTATCAGCTACAACGAAGCTGAAAGGCATTTTCTCAAAGGACCACGAGGTAAGTACATCAAATCGTTGAATACCTAGAGGCTACCAAGGGATTGAAGGATTAGAGAATAGTTCCCTGATTTCACTTTCGCAAGAAAGCAAGGAGGAGCTTGTTGGGTTTTCTCCGAGAAGTGCAGGTTGATTAAGCAGCACATTCCATAGATACTTCCCCCATCCACACCGTCACCTTCTTCACCTCCATCCACCCCATCTCCACCTACTCCACCTCCACCACCTCCACCACCTCCAAGGGTTGGAATGGTGAGTGTGATCAAGTTTCCCGTGTTTAGAGGCATAGGAAATAAGGAACTAGACCAGTTCTAGTTTGTGGTAAAGGCAGTATGGGAAGCCCAAGGTGCTACGGATGATAACATTAAAAAGGCTACCTTGGTAAGCGCATTGCAGGATCGCGAGTTGACGTGGTATATTAAGCACTCTAGTGATCATCCAAATGCGGGAATAACGGAGATCCAAGATGCATTGAACAAAGAGTTTAGTCGACCTAAGTCAAAAACTCAGTCAATCATTGGATTTAAGGAAATTGCGATGCTTCCAGGTGAGACGCTGTGGGATTTGGATCAACACCTAAAAAGTATGATATGTGAAGCTAATATGACGTTGTTAGATGCACAACACCGCACCTGGTTTGTGGCATCCCTGACACCACACCTAAGGACGACAGTGTCACAACAGAAGATCTCGACCCAGGCCGAAGCCTTAGAGATAGCGATGAGGTTGCATGAAATGCCAATTCAAGATCTTAGGTTGGGAGTCCAACAAATCCACATGCAATTACAAAACCTATGCCTAGAGATGCAGAGTTTGAAAAAGGATAAGGTGCCCCAGTTAGAGGTGTGCGAAGAAGTGTGGTGCATAAAGTGTAAGGGCCAGGGGCATGATAAGGATCACTGCCCTATATTCGCGAACTATTTGATAGGAGGGGGACCGATGCCATTGAGACCAGAAGCGCAGGAAGGTCTGAACACATCCGCTGCTCTCTGGTGCGTGATTTGTTAGGTAGGAGGAAAGCACACGACGAACAACTATCACCTATTGTAGAAATATACACAGACTCCGCAGCAGGTGTACTATAAATTTTGTAGATCAGTGGGTCACGTTGAGCGGACATGTCGAAGCTATGAACTAATGATGGATAGGACTCCAGCCTATCGAATGTAGATGGAAACGCGAGGCCCCAACCCAACTACAGCAATAGCGGGGGGTGGCTTCCAAGGGCGAGGTCGAGGATGAGGAGGGATGGGACCAGGATGAGGGCGTGGACAGTTAATCTACTACAACTATGGAGGACCCGGGAACTATGCATGCGACTATATGGATCCAACCATATTAAGTTTCCCGTACTACTATCAGTTTGATCATGAAGTTATAGATTGACCAACGCTGATCGCACAGATGTGTGAGAAGGGGGTACTACAACCTGCTCCAACTCAAAATGTCGATATGATGAGGTCGGAACCACACAAAGGAGATCCCAATGTGAATATGGTGCTTAGAAGTGGCACAAATACAGAGGAGGACAAGGAAAAGCAACTTGGCGATGACGTATGGATCCGCAAGATCCCTACAAAGGCACCTTAACTTGACTCAGGACGCACGAAGGAAATAGATATGGAAGCTACGAAGAGCTTCACGAAGGTCTCTACCTCAGCTAGTAAGAAGCAATTAGAATTGGGAGTGGATCTGTCTATGATTACTACCTCCTTAGACACTTTCATGAAGCTGCTATGGGACAATGAGGCAGTTCAAGGACTCCAAGAGTTGATCACTAGGTGCACAGGACCAAGAGAATGTGCGTAATCCGAAAGATGGGAAAGCATACTTTGTGTATAGGAAGGGAAATGTGGCTGACAGTGCAAATTGGTGAATATGATATGGATCAGGTAGTTCTTGACCTAGGTTCGGATGCGAATGTGTTACCAAAATAGACATGGGAACGGATGGGTCGACCCACGTTATAGTGGTATCCTATTCAACTAAGTATGGCGAATTAGCAAAAGATCGTGCCCATGGGAAGACTACAAGGGGTAACTATGGATATTGATGGCGCAAGTACATAGATAAATTTCAAGGTAATAGAGATTGTGGATGACGGTAACCCTTACCTCGCATTATTAGGGATAGATTGGGCTATGGACATGAATGGAGTCATCAACTTGAAGAAGCGAAAAATGATTTTTGAGAAAAAGTCGCTACGTGTAATTGTTCCACTGGATCCAGCTGAAGGAGTGCGCTATACTGAACCTATGCACGATGAGGATAGTGATGATGAACTAGACTGCATTTACCAAATAATGGTGCAAGACTAGGACCAAGCGAATCCATCGGTAGATGGAAGATTCTCATGGGAACATGGTAGTTCCTGCATGTCAGATTCTGATGAAGAAGTAGAGCATTGGCAAAACTGATTGCATGAGGTAACAATGCTAAATTGTAATATGATGATCAGATCATTGTGGCACATGACAACTGAAGTAAGGACACTCCCAGCAAGTGACGGTGCAACCAATTGGGAAATCATAAACCTCTAGGGAACTACACAAAAGAGGTGATGCGCGTAAAAGAGGTGATGCGCAAAAAGAGGTGATGCGCGTAGCAACTACACAAGGGTGGAGTGCACCTAGGAAGATTAGGTGGAATAGGCGTGAACATAAAAAGCGGCTACATGTATGGATCAGAGGCTCTCAACATCGAAAGTGGCCTGGACAGCTAGGTCGGAGTGGTTTGGGCACCTACCTACGATGAGGAATGCAGTCGTATGCTACAAAACTAAATCTATGTGTACCAAGGGTTTGGTGGGCATATAGGACCATAACCAAAATGAGGCATGCGAAGATGACCCTATCCACGCTCGGATACGATGAAACCAGGAAGGTGGAAAGAATTTCCCCGCACATCGCCCCTATGGTTCGTACTAACCTGGGTGAAGGAATTTGGCAATTGCATGAAGCTATTCGGCGCGATAACTTGAGACTTCATGAAATTGATGAAGAATGGGAAAGGCTGAGGAGGAAAGTGCGAGGTTAGATGAAGAAATTAGCAAAATAAAAGTGGAGTTGCACAAATGAGCTACATGAATTTAAAAATAAGGGGATTAGACTTGGCTGGCTCTCCTACGATACTACAAGAAGCTATGACCTTGCTATCATGGTTGCGACCACACCCTACTGAACGGAGCAGCACAGAACGTGACACGCTACTAGATTGAAAGGTAAGCGAAGGGTGCCCACAGCCCGGGCTAGTAGGGAAGTGGAAGCCTCGTACAGGGGGTGTGACCACCTGACTATCTGTAGGAGGCCTAGTCTTATCACTTCAAGCAGTTGAAAGAAGGCGCGGAACTATAAAAAAGTCTACATGAGAGATGCGTGGAAGAGACATTCTGTGCACAACTAGTAGGTCGTCTGGATTGCGGTCATGAATAAGGGGTTGCGCTGCCACGTGGAGAGGTGGGGAGGTGATCGTTGACAACACTATTCATGACAAGAAGTTTGATTTATGGCCGAGAGGAGCGGGCAGTAGGCCATTAAAACAAGCATTTAGAATTAGATATGAAAAGATCTGCTACCAAGAAGATGTTAATGACTCAAAAGTGGAGGGAAGGGTCAATTTTGAATTCACGAGGTCTTATAAAAATGCTAACTAGCCACCCATGCACCCGAAAGAATCGAGGGTAAAAATGATGTCTAAAACTAGAGCAAGGTTCGTAGAAGAACCCTATCTGACCCAGGAAGAGCTGGGAGAGGTGGTCGCTACCCTAGAGATTTCAAAGTCCCCACATATTCCGCATCCTTGGAAAGATAAACAAGCTATGGGGCTAGTCTAGGCATCACCGTGACTCAGTAAGTTTTCAATGGAAAAAAAGGGTACGACCATCACTATGGAACTTGAGGAGGGAGAGGAAGATCTACAAGATTTGATCACTCAGATTGAAGCACAGGATGAGGAAGAGGAAAATGTTCCCCAAGTATCTTCGGTGATAATACTACCACCATATATCCCTTTGTGGAAAGGAGCAACCAAGATTTCGAAGGACCTAGAGGCCACGAAGAGTACGCTCCAGACCCCACTTCTTTTGGATGAAATAAGGTTTTATGGTCGGCCGACGGGTCAGATACCAAATATCAAGTTTGAAGATTGGGATCTCGTGGACAATGAGAAGTTTCCCTAGTTGGCCGAGGAGAAATTACTGCATCAGAAGTGGTTACAGGATGTGGCGAAGGTGGGATTACTCAATCTAAGGTGGATACCCCACTATCACCATGCGGCCATCACAATTTTTGTTATCCGACAGTTACTATGTCTCATACATGATGGGTATCTTTAGCCGGAGGAACCAATTCCCATCATGGCTGATCTTATACACCGAATCTCCTTGCTGCCAACTAAGGGAAATAGTCTTGCAGATATAACCAGAATGAGTAGCGACGTGGGTCTCGCCGAAGCCATGAAGGTTAAATACAAGCTGGAAAAGCGAAAGCGAGGGTATGTAATAGCAAGCATCAAAGACCGAGGGGTGTGCCTCACCACCCAATTTTTGGCTGGTAATCTCTTGAGGAAATGTTGCACAGACGAGGTGCTAGCCTCCGTCATTGCGCTCACGGAACAATGCATAGAGGGAGCTCAGTTCAACTGGGCACAGTTTCTTTGTGATGAATTTTTGATGAAATGTCGTGAAGCCCAGGAGAAAGGTAAGACTTTCCATTACGTATGGTTGCTCCTAACAATCTTACTGGTTGCAGGAGAGTTGTCGAAAGGTAGCCAGTTTCCCAATATTGAGAAATACCTACCTGA
The DNA here is from genome assembly GCA_000404065.3 of Pinus taeda. NCBI lineage: Eukaryota > Viridiplantae > Streptophyta > Pinopsida > Pinales > Pinaceae > Pinus > Pinus taeda. Next base: position 31,393 of record APFE031421355.1, on the reverse strand, counting down.
AGCTGTGTGGTATAATTTGCTCCGGGCTACGAAAGATGCCACGAGGATTCATGAGATCAAGGTGTTTTGGATATTCATGGAGGCAAGTATATGGACACGGATCAGTCACAGGTTGCGGTTATCCCTGACAGTATACAACTGGTTGCAAAGTATGGCCAAGTTCAAGGCGAATATGCATAATGTATATATTCAGGCGCAAAAGGATCCTACTCGAGCATGGATAAAGCTTCCGTTCATTGAATGGATGATGCAATTTTTGAGGCAATGGTGGTATGGCCTCCAGAATGGCATGCCCTAGACTTGGGTGAGTTAGAAAAAATTGCAGCTTAGCGGCGAAAGAAAGAACTCAAGCTGCGCATTACACAGTTGGTAGAAAGAACACGCCATGAAAAGGAAGCACCCATGCAGCGGGAGGCGACTGAGGCAGCAGTAGAAACTATCATGATGACTGCTGAGGCAGCAGTAGAAATATCCCTGGAGTAGGACATATAGGAGGAGGTGGAGACACAGGAACGCATGGACCTGACCACAGTGCCGACTCAACTTAAGAGATCGCACGTCCAGGAGCAACCACCAACACGCAAACAGACGAAGACAACCAGGACTTTGGAGGGAGATATTATTGCCCATAGACCAGTGCGGGATATCACTAAGAATGCTCCAGAGGAATTGATGACTGAGAAAATGATTGTGTTGGGGGCGCTCAGAGTGCAACTGTAGGCGTTACAAGTGTGACCCCTAGGAGGGATGATACCAAACCTTGCAGACACTACATCCGCAACAAAACAGATGGTGCGCGCCAACACAATGAACACCTTAGGATTACCAACAGGTGCCATCATAGTAGAAGCCGAAGGCAACGTGAGAGGTTGGGGGTTGAATTTGTCTGCCCTTCCCAGAGAATCCCTATACCAGTTGCAGGATGGGGTAACCGCTGAGATTAGCGCCAGGGAAAGTCGCGCCCTCCAGATTTTGACAGAGTAAAAGGGAAATCTGGACCAGATCAGTCTCCAGTGTGATGACTTGGTCACATGCAACCAAGAATTGGAATAGGCCATGGCGGAGGTTTGCAATAGTGCACAAGAGCTGGCTGTGCCAGTGGTACTCCCAGCAGCCAAAAAGATTCATCATATAGTCGCAGGATTCCGTAAGGCTCAGGAGGAGGCTGCAAAAATTCAATGGGAATTGAACTTGCAGATTGCAGAGCTAAGACTAAAAGCACAACCCCCTACACCACTCGAAGTCAGAGAGCAGTGCCGCTGTGCCATTCAAGAAGGACTGGTAGTAATGGAGCGCGCTATAAAGGATTTCACGGGACTGTTGGACCGGTCCCTTCTTACACTCACATCACTGCAGGAATACCCAATGGTACAGGGGGTAGAATAGAAGCACAAGAGTTGTAGCAAGCCTATGATAATGTCTGGGGGACTGCATAGATGGTCGCCATTACTCAATGCTTGGCCATGATGAGGGAGGCTCAGGCACTCAATGCACAATTCGACGCTGCTCGCCAGAAAGAAGCAGTCCTTAAAGAACCCATCCAGTCGTGGCTTGATGAGACATTCACGGTCACCGCTAGCATTGAAGGAAAGCTATCCCATATACAGGTAGGATACGAACTCAGAGAAGCAAGTGAAGATGATAATGATGTGTAAGAGGCTCGTGAACAACAACTACAACAGAGGGCAAAAGAATGTGTTGCAGAAGTAAGTGAAGCGTAGAAGTTGTTGAATAACCTTCGTGCAAAGATCACTCCACCAGCCGAGTGACTCGGGATGAGTCACGATGATTATGTTGGGGGCCTAATGGGCTGTGTACCCCCTATGTAACGGTTTTGGGTAAAATTTTGGTAAAGGTTCCGCGAAGTGTGCGGAGCGCGAATTGTAATGGGCTAAGTCCAAGGGTAGTCTGCCCTAAAATATTATAGATTAATCTAGAATGTGTTGGCTTTCCCATGGTTTGCGGACCATGGAAACGTATCAATAGAGCAAGGATCTAGGTTTAGAAGGTAGTTCTTGATAGTAGCTTGATCGAAGATCTAACGTGTATGGGTTTGTGAAAGCGAGAGTGCTTTGAGTCTGTAAGTCGGAGTCATGGGTGGTAGTGGCTAGAGTAGGCTCTATAGCTGTGTGCGCAAAGGCCTGGTAGAGTCCACAGCTGTGTGGGAAGACCCCTGCAGCTGTGTGCGCAGTATGGAAAGTGGATTGTATTGAAAAAAAAATAATAAAGATAAGTGTTTCTAAATTATTGTGTATTTGATCGCAGATCTGAATTTTTATGCTTATGTTATGATTTTATGAAGTATATTTAAGATTTATGACTACACGCATTGGGTTTAAATGTTAAATATTTGCTTAAAGACCTTAAAGAATAAATCAGATCCATAAGAACAATAATAAGAATAAGGATCTAAGCTACTCCCCTTCGCAGATCTTTGCGAAGGCCAGACTACTGCATGGAATAGTAGAAGCACATAGATCAGGTTGTGAGTTCTCCAAACCTCCTCAAGACATCCCTAGGGTGCAGAAACCTAGTTCCAACACCCTCCCATACTGCCTCGGGTGAGACTTCAGTCCGCGCTCCACGGATTATTTCTGAAAGGGCCAGTAGTAAGGGATTTGTTTAGCTAAAAACTCTTCCAAACCTGGGTTAGGGCCTAATAAGCCAATATCGACAAAACCGTGCTAATAGATATCGAAGTAATAGATGCCCAGTTGGATTACAGTATCCTACTGGGCCAAAGTTACATGTACGAGATGTTAACAGTCTCGTCATTTGTGTTCAGGGTAATGATGTTCCCCCATGATGGAAAAATAATTACAATAGATCAACTCACATATTATGAGAAGAAGACATTACTTGCACTCGACAATGTGCTACCTTTAGTCTCATCTTCTCACGAATGGATCAGTACTTACACTGAACTTATCCTTAGGAAATTTAAGTCATCAACACTCCTAGGGACATTCCTAGGAGACCCTCCTATGATAGAGGAAATTTCCACAACCACTGGAGCACCGGTGTGCATGATGACATCATTAAACACCCCCCAAGCTCAAGAACCAGTTCCGGATACTAACAACAATTTTGTTAACGACATGAATTTATTACCATATTCCATCATTCAAACACTCTTCTTATTTCCCCCATTGGGTTTTGTCTCACGCCAAGTCATCACAACACTCTTGTTGCCTCATATGGCTCTCACAACATTGATATGGTATTTGGCCCCTTAAGCCATGTTAGCAAGCTCAGGAATCACTGCAACATACATCAGTTCTATTCCTCCTCAGGATAACACAACACCACAAGCATCACCTAAACAAGCGACACCTACACTAAAAGTGGTTCCTACATTAACACCAGTCGATGCTAGAACAAGAGATAAGAAAAAAAGTTAAAAAGGTGGAAGCTTCAAACACTCCCTCCTCTAGGGTCCCTCAATCCTGTGATTTGTGTGAAACATTTGGGCACCCCAACAATAGGTGCCCCAAGTTAAATGAGCTCAAAGCTCTTCTTCATGCCCCAAAAGTGCCAATGAACCCTCCTCCCCCTACCAAATGAAAGAGCACATCCACGCATCATAAGGAGTTGCAAACCAACCACGCATGCACCATATGTGTGGAATAAGGGAATAACACCCATCATTGCCCTGAAATCCCTTGATATCGAGATGCATTACTTGCACTCAACCATTACTACCAGTAGAGGATGGATCCAAAATAAAAATTTACGTCATAAGGGAAGAAGTTTCTTTCTCCTATCCCTATTATGGTCCATCATCATCTTGCCATGATTAGAGGAAACTTGAACTAGCGACTCCCCCACCAGCACCCACTTGAGATTTATGCAACATACCAGATCATTTAATCAGCCAATGTGTCGAATTAAGGGCCTTTAACTGATTATATCTGATTACCCATGCTACTCAAAGCACCAGACCCAGCCACATACATCACACTAGCTAGATTTGTATAGGAAATCATCATGTGCGACACTATCCCCACCATTCTTGATTTCATTATTTTCTAGGATTCATGTGATGATTTATCGCTAAGAATTCTAATTTAGTTGGATCAGATACTGAAAAATCAGATCATGCCCCACCATCATAAAATGAAGCGTCTAGGCCCATTTTTTGTGTGATTGAGGAGAAACGACTGCCAACGGTGCAACAAGTCCCCCATCATTACAACTCCCCCCACCATCATCAATCTAGATCGGGAAAAAAATGATTTAAGGTTGTCTGGAAAAAAAGATCAGCCCTCACATGTGCCCTATGTTATAAACCCAACCATTTGGTAAATCAATTTCGTGAATTGAGTAAGTCTAATGACATTTTTCTCTTAATGGTACAAATTCCATAAATCCATCTCTCCAATCAAGAGAAAATCACACATTATTGTCTTTCATCTCTCAATCACACCATACGAGGAATTGTCAATACCTTGAACGTTTTCAAGCAGCGAGAGAAACATTAAGGCAAACCCACACCAGGAAGTCACGTCATGCGAATATTAAGATACAGAGATGGCTACCACCCCAAGATGTCCCATCTCATGATGTCAACCAGATGTCAAAGTCTCATACTATTAGCAGTACCACCACCCACACTATCTATTCGGTTAGTCTAGTATGGTGTATAATATATGTACCAATACCTCTCCTAGCATTGAGACATGTCATATGCTATAAATGTTTCAGAAACTTAGGATTCAACGTAAAAATCCTATTGAGGAAGCTACTTTTTTCCCTTGTACACCAACAAGATGAAAGAACTTCCTCCCACGTGACATCAACCCACCATAACTAAAATTCTACCACCACTTAATGTTGACAACATGTAACACCATATATGATTCATTTCCTCATCTGTAGAAACCATGGTTCATGATGTATGCTCATATTTTTTTGGTGTTGAGACCGCAAAATCTACCTCACTAGTAGTAACACCACCGACGGTGCAGACCCATCCCATCTACACTTTGTCAACCTTTCTGGGTTCTATGACATCGACCAACAAATCATATTCTTGCTTGTCGACCAACACAACCAGGTCTGAATCCTAGCCTCAAGACTTGATGCAACCCAAGTCAACACTAAATAATCTTTTTCACTCAGATGAAGATATTCTAAAAGCCATGACGGAACCCAAATGTCCTTGGTACACCATGCACCATCGTTCATTTTTTCTACCCGAAAAAATGTTTGTACCCACTAGCGCACCAACCCACGATATTTCCGTCATCGAATCAAACGATTTACTCCCACAAGGAAAGGTTGATTCATTCAAAAATCTCATCCTATAACCCGATGCATTTGTGGAAGGGAACATGTCAAATATTTCAGCTACTATCAAGGTAAATATTTCAAGCAAACCTGGAAAAGTCGAAGAGATCTCCCAGGGGGAAACATGCTCTTAAAAAGAAATAACCACATAAACATCCTTGTTTCAAGAATACATGGATATTTTTGTGTCTTATTACTTTGAGATGCGAGGAATCAATCCCACCATTGTGGAACATCATATTGACATGTGGCCTGACGCCCCATCCCATTAGGTGGAAACAATGACAATTGCATCCTTCTGAGATCGAAGCAATCAAACAGGAAATCAATAAAATCCACAAAGCTAGGTTCATCTATCCTATCACTTACATGTCTAGGGTTTCTAACCCTATAACTGTCATGGAAAAATAGGGCATCATCCATGTTTGTACTTATTTCAGAGATATGAACAAATCTTGTACCAAAGACAATTACCTGATGCCATTCATCAACTAAGTTATCAATGCTTGTGCCAATCATGAGGCCCTTTCCCTCATGGACGGGTTCTCCAGGTATAACCAAATCCAGATTTTCCATACAGATCAGTACAAAACAATGTTTACAACCCCTTAGGGAACATTCACATACCAAGTTATGTCGTTTGGTCTTAAAAATGTTGGTACCACCTTCTAGCGGGCCATGAACTACATCTTCCACGATTTAGCTCATCTTATCCTCGCATATCTGGATGACCTTACAGTACGATCCAAGAAGCATGCTAACCATTAGGAGGATCTCTACACAGTCTTTCATAGATGTCGACAATATAACCTATACTTGAACCCTCTCAAGTGTGTCTTTTGTGTCAATGCTAGAAGACTATTGGGTTTCATAGTTTCCCAACAAGGTATCAAAGTTGAACCTCTCAAAATCCAAGCCATTAAGGAGGTACCAACTACAAAAAAATTAAAATAGTTACAAATCTTGCAAGGTAAGGCCAATTTCTTATGACACTTTGTCCCTAGTTATGTTACTTTCACGCAAGGTTTCCTACACCTCCATCAGGATATTCCCTTCCATTGGGATGATCAAGATCAAAAATCATTTAAAGCTTTAAAAGATGCATTATCTCAATCTCCTTTGATTAACCCACCCAACCACAACAAAGAATATACCCAATACCTATTAGCATCAAATGTAGCCATCACTGGGGTGTTAGTTGAGGATGGGCCAGATAACAAGGAACACATAATTTATTACGTTAACAAGAACTGATCCATGCCTGCATTGAAGTATGAACGAGAAGAAAAAGTTGCCTTAGCTCTCGTACATTATGTACAAAAGCTTCTGCATTATATCATCCTTTAGAACACTACTGTAATAGTAGCTATTAACCCCATGAGGTATCTTCTCACTCGTCGTATGATGAACCACAAATATGCTCGATGGATTGTTATTTTACAAGAATTTGACCTACAATTTAATTCTCCTAAGATAAAAAAGGTGCTCATCAGTTAATGATGATCTTCCTGATGAACAACTATTTCTAGTATCAACAAATGACCCCTAGTACAATGAATTCCTCCTCTTTTTACAAACTCAAAAGTTCAAACCCCAGCTTACCCATGATGATCGGAGGTGCATACACCACGAGGTCCCTCGTTACCTCTTTTTGGGGGATGTCCTTTATCGATGAGGCATCAAAACCATCCTACATCGATGCCTCAACTACCAACAAGCCGAGCAAGCCTTAAATGATTTACACAATGGGGCTTACGGTGACCACCTCTCGGGGATGGTCACCACCCAAAAAATCCTCCGTGCCGGTTATTTCTGGCCCAACCTCTTCCAAGATTGCATACAGGTAGTCAAAATATGTGAGTGATTCCAATGATATGCTCATAAAGGTGCAAGCACCACCTGCTCCCCTACATCCAGTCATCGTGGCCAACCCCTTTTACAAGTGGGGAATCGACTTCATGACCTGTAAACCCCCCATCATCTGGAAACCATAAGTACATTTTGGTTTCCGTTGACTACTTCACCAAATGGGCTGAAGCAATGCCCACATACAATAACATCGCAAAAACTGTGACATAATTTTTTTTTAACCATGTCATAACACGATTCGGTGTTCCAAAGAGTTGGTTTTAGACCATGGTAAACATTTCGAGAATGAAATATTTCAAGAGCTATCCCAACACATTGGTTTCTCTCATGAGTTTGCTTCACCATACTACCCTCAATCCAATAGTAAGGTAGAAGCTATTAACAAGGTTCTCAAAACCATGTTGCAACGCATGGTGAAAAATCACAAAACCAATTGGCACCATATGGAGTTCTCATCCCTCTGGGCATACCGCATAGTAGTCAAGGCATCTACAGGGTTCACACCCTTCCAACTAGTAGATGGGGTCAAAGTTGTACTTCCCATTGACTGTGAGATCCCTACCTTACACTCTACCATTGAGCTTCTTAGGGACACCAAACCATTGGAACAAAGGTTGGTACAATTGTAGCTTTTCAATGAAAGTTGACGATAATCCATCTAGAATACCGAAGCACAAAAAAATAGTTTCAAAGCCTCATTCGATAACAACATTACCCCTCAGAGATTTATTGAAGAGGATTTAGTCCTCCACTACGATGTTTCCCAAGAAGTGGTAGAATCCAGGAAGTTTGAACCCCTATAGAAGAACCCATACATTATCAAAAATTGCCTCCTTAAGGAGGCATATATCTTGTTAAAGCCTAATGGTCTCTACCTCAAAATGTTTCACCTATAAAATTCTTGAGTAAAACCCTATAATGTACATGTATGTACCATGACTTATTTTCTATATGATGATCACCTCATTGTTACCCACTCTAAAATCTCTCTCTCATCATGTGTCACAGATGGTTCATCTGCCAGCATATCATCATGGATTTGCTGATGGTGCCTCTCGATGGTTGCAAAACCTCATTGTCGTAGCCTAGGCCATATACTCTCATGACCAAATACCGTGTCTCTCAAATGGACTTTGTATCCGGTCAGTCGCCAACAATCAAGCTGAATACAATGTCGTCATAGGTCTCTTGGTCGATGCCTACCACTTAGGTATCCGTCACCTACATGTATTCCTTGATTCCCAACTGGTTGTATCACAGTTGAACAAGACCTTTTAGGTTCATGATTCATGCCTTTTTCAGAAGTATCTACATGCACAAAGGTTAGCTCAACATTTCTATCATATCACATTTACACATATACCAAGGGATAAAATCATACAGCTGATTGTATAGCTAATCAAATCCTAGACTCACATACATCACATATATAACCATCAAGATACAGAAACCATGAGATAAATATCCATCTCAAACAAATGAAAAAATACATAAAAATTATATATGCATAAGGCACATAATAAGAGCCACCAAAATATATCATCTCGTATATACATATCAAAAATATATGAGTACAAAAAATGGCTATACATCCATTGGCTCATGGCCAGGAAAAATAAGTCCCAAAAACAGGGGATCATCCTCATAATAAGTGCTTTCCTTGGTACATACACCTTATCATCTAGGGTCAAGGCCCTTCCCTCCCCTCCCAGCACAATTTCTACATCAAGGGCCAAAATTAGGCCGATGGTGGCCACTACCATCATGATGCCCGAAGGAATCGTTTGAGTGCTCGATCACATGCCAGCACTATCTCTACTACCACCTTCTCCAATCCCACCCAACCATCCTTAGGCATCCCCCTTGTCAAAGCTACAACTTGGTCCTAAGCATCCTCATAATTTCGGAGCCACACTACCATAACTGCTAGCTAAGACTCTGCTACATCAACACACTCTCAATGTCTCTCTTCCTCCCCATCAACATATGGTCTTTTCCCCATACCAAAGGGAACATCAATATCGAGTAGTCGGCGTTGCTCCAACCACTTAGGCTCCTCCTCCTGGTCATCACGCCGCTGTCGCGGTACAACTAGATCACCAGGCACCCTCATGCGACGTGGATCATTGCCTACCAAATAGGCAAGAAGTCGCCCATGCGACCCAACATCTGCAAAACAAAAAAGACATGATATCAACATGATATAAACAAAAACAAGTCATAAAATATACATGTCAACAAACTGAAAATAATAAATAAAAACATGTCACATACTTGATGGCCCCATGCATTACCGAGAGGAAGCCCCATATCCAGGTCACCCCTAAAGTCCACCCCATGATACAAGAACTCCAAAATAATCTGAGGGTTGGAAAGAAACCAACCCTTCACCTTGGCACTCCAATAATTCCCCACTACATCTCCCCCATCTCGTGGCATCACGGGTTCCCACCATCAAATCCTAGGTTCCCTAGTCGGACCTGGGGACATTGTTATAAACGGTCGCGACATCACAACCCTCTCATAAAAAATGATGCACATAATGTTGGCATAACAAAAAATCCTAGATGTACCCTGCACCACCTCCATGAGCTGGGAGATGATCCTCGTGTACACCAAACCCGCCCAATAAAAAAAAGTGCTCTGCCTGTAACCTCCGCAACATTGAAACTGTAGACCCTGATACACGTTGTGGAGCCATTAAACTTTCCAGGCGCATAATCATGGAAAGTGTCTCTCACTCCATAAGGTCTAGGATGGATGATAGCTTGATACATCCACCCTGTATGGGGTTGGGCTGGCAATGAACCCCTCCCCACGTCCCTATGTCAACCCCCCCAGACGGTAGTGGGTAAGGAAACCTCTCTCCTCGAGGTACCAACCCAGTAATAAAGTACACATCCACTGCCACACTGATTGGTAGATCTGACCCCTGAACGATGAAGATATGTTGCTCCACGTCCCATAACTACACTAGAAATCGCAATAACTCATCGTGCGATCTCAATATGGAGTTCTGAAGAAAATTCAGCAATCCCCATCGAGCCAAAGTCCTCCTAACTATAGGATCCTTTGCAACTTCCAACTATAGTTGCTGCCAATCTCGCTCCCTCCATAGCATCCCCATCCTACCATCAAGGATACAAAAGAAAAACTTAGCCTTCCAAGCTATCAAAAATCATTTTTTCAAACCACCACGCAGATATTGTCATCATAGATGCATATTTTGTGTGTTTGTTCATTAAACAGCCGCATGATGCATGTATATGTCACAACCTATCTCGTGGTGTGCACCTTGCCTAAACCGTGCATCTTCTCATTGAGAAGACACATCGTCTACATGTCTATTTTTCAAACATATGAGTGGACTGGGGAACTCGAGCCACGACATCATCAGAACAATAACACCATTGCTTCAAGCCCGTTAGCCGCACCAACGATGCCACTGTTAGACCATTTGCCGTGGTGTCTCCATGTGAACCCTTGGTGAACACGTAGACCATGCAACTATGATCCAGTTTCCCATGCAATCGAGGTTCCGTGACCCTATAAAAGTCATACAGGGCACCCCTGTACGACCTAACTAACCTAGTCTACAAAATTGACAAAGTTAAGGTCCAGTGTTCTAACTTGAATGTCCTCACGCGCTACCCTGGTACACTGAATGGTCGCAACGGTAAGGAACAATTCCTGGATCAGCTCTGGATTCCCAAAAAATAAAGTGCAAATGAGGTGGCATTGGGCCCACATTGCCCTATATATTGCCATTTTCAACATTTTTGGTGAGCCCTGGTATTGTACCAAGAGTGTTGCAACTCATAGAGGTTCCTTAACTCTATTTATCAGCCTGGGGTTCATACAAACTTCAAGGTGACAGTTCTATATGCACAGTAGATGGAATTCTACTCATGCCACCCTCAACTAGGTCATTTGATCATTAGGGCTCCAAGACCATTCTTCTACTGAACTATGGGAGATTAAATATTGAAAGCATGATTCAAAAGCTAGTCCTAGTGTAGAAAAAGTAAATGTTGTTCAAATATAACTTGTAAATGTTGTCAACTTGTAAATTCTACTGAATCAATCCATGAGAGAACACAAGATTTATGCTAATTGTATAAAGGAAAGATACACTAATTGAAATCAACCATCTAGCTATCAAATTCTCTTGAAAACAGAAGATCATTCTACCAATTCACAACTCAAGAATTCATGCATCATTTATCTATTTCACACTTGTAGATTAAGTAATGCCCTAATTTCCAAATTTGTGATGAAAGAACTAATGCTATTTTCTCTTGCAGTAAAGGAAAATGAATGGAGGGAATGGCTTAGGTGGTTCCTCTAATCATGGAGTCCAAGTTGGGGGGTTAACCTACTCCTAAACTAAGCTACACTGGCATTACAGGTCAAAACAGGGGTAAAACATGCTGCTACATGTGTGCTACAGGAAGTTGCTACAAGATTCCTATATTGCTACAAGAAGTCCTGAAATGCTACAGGAAGTTTGTTGAGAGGGTTTGGAGGGTAAGGATGATGGGATAAAGTGATTCAAATATGGATGAAGGTTGTGAGAAATATATGGAAGGTGACCAACACCCCTATCCAAATCCAACACTTCAGGAAGGTTAGCTTTGTGCTAAGAATGCTGCTCACAATGACCCAAAAAAAATATCAAGAGAATTGGTTTGAATTCATCAAAATGGAGTGGAGAAGTCCTATATGGAAGTGGTGAAAATATCCCTTGCCTGCATATCCAATAATCCTGCAACATCACATGCACATGTTCTTCTTTTCATTTGCAAAATATTACAATTAATGGTGGAAAAGATGAGTTAAATTTGGAAACTATCTAACTGATGCTAAGAACTTGATCTATGCAATGAATTAAATTTTAAACTACAAAAATCATATGTAAAGCAAGAGAAAAAAAATGTATACTTTTCGAAGAAATCACACAATGTTTTTGGGTTGTGATGGTGGGGTCTTTTGATCATGCTCCCGTGGGAGAGATGATATAAGGCCATAGTCACGGACTTTTTTAGGAACTATACTCTATCTAATCAAACATTCTAAGCTAAAAGAAGTAAAAATACATAAGAGAGACCTAAGCTACTGGGGTTGGGCCCAAATCCAAGAGCTTTATCCCTCTAGACTAACTTAGTCATGGATCAAAATGAAACTTCTCATTATCATTCCAGAAATGTCAAATACATCATAAAAAAATAGTTCTCACAAGTGCTTGAGCTCAATAGCCTCTTGGATACAACAAAAATTCGAATCCTAATGAGTCCTTAGAATGTTTATTTATACAAAAGGGTAGCTACCAACAACTCCCTATAAAATAGAGATGTTTGTCTCCTAAACTCAAGAAAGGTGGATCTAGATCTTCCTTGAACTACACTGGCTTGGCTGCCAATGACCTCGAGTTGATGAGAGATAGAGTGGTGATATGATTGATTAGAGGAGTTAAGGAGGTGTACAACCTCCTAAAATCTCTCCTTGTTGTCTACTCCGAGCTCTTGCACTCAAATTATATGAATATTTCTCCAATTCCTACATTGAAGACATATTATGCCACATGACATAAAAACACATCTTTTAATCTTCACACTAAGCATAATATAAAAAGAATTGTAAATAAATTTGAGAAAGAGAGGATTTTAAAGTTGGAGGATGGAGCCCACGGGCCTTTGGATTGACGGTAAATGGGTGCACTGTTAAGGTACTCCTTGCGATAGGTCACTGGTTCAAATCCCCCTTGGGTGCTCATCTACCAAAAAAAAAAGTTGGAGGATGGAATTGTGACCCTTATGATATACCCATTGATGAGGCTCATCATCACCCTCTACTTAAATTGTTTCTCATCCTCTAAGCAACACAATCATCTATGTCCTTTTTTTTGATGGACTTGGTGGCATCTCTAACATCCCAAGGTTTTGTAGATGGTGTTCCTTCTTAAGGATAGAAGCCTACATCCTTCTCTATGTCTATCCATTGTTTCCTTTCCTCTTCTTCATTCCTTCCTTTCTGTAGACCCAAAAATAAAGTTGGACTGAGCTTGAGTCCAATCCAGTTGAATTTTAATCTTTTCATGATCCTTTTGTATAGGGGTGTCCTTTCCAATGAATTCCTCAACCTTTCAGGAGAGTGATACTCCCTGATCTGGATATTGTGGGGTAAGGCATTCCATCTTCTCTCGCATGATGTTGGCTTTTTGTTCCTAACAACCTTAGTGTGTCTACAAAATGTGAGATGGCCTTCTCTTGGGTGGAAAGGTATCTAGGTGCTAGATTAGCATCATTCCAATGATGATGTGAGTATTAATTACAACTATTGGGCTTATTGCTCTTCCTTGATATAGAGTGGTTCTCTTTCTTCCTTTTCCATTACTTTTTGTACCTCCTTAGCTCTAGCCTCCTCATGAGTCATCCAAGATACAAGGGCCATCATTTGTAGGTCCCTCAACTTTGAATTGGGATCCCAAACATTCATATTAGTCAAGGTGAGGTTATGCATGTAGAATTCATCCAATTTGGCTTTGTCTTCTATGCTATTTTGGTCACACAATTCAATCAATTGTTTGTAGTCCTAAAATGGCATGGATCCATGTTGTGCTAAGGTTTGGATTTGGAATTGCATCCACTGCTCTTTGAGAAAGAGTGCATAAGAATTTGATGGTTTTCTGCATTGTAGTGCCTCCATGGAGAGGCTTTCCATTGTGACCAGTAGGGTTTCCTTCTCTTGCAATTTCTTCCTCAACCATCTATTTTCTGCTTGCAGTTGTTCTCTCATTGTGGACTCTCTCTCCCTTAAATCACTTAATTCCTTGCCCATTTCAAGGACCTTCTCTTCCATGAGGCCCACATCTTCCACCTTTTTGGATTTAGTAATCTGCATCCTTCTGTGGGTTCTCCCTCTTTCTTCTTCAAGCTCAAAGAAAAGTGGGATTGCAAATTTTTGTGGAATAACTCTCCCTCCTTCAATGAATTTATAATAGGAGATCAAAGTAGATTATGGACTAGGCTCCTATATCTCTGGGAAATCCTTATCAAATGTTTTTGGGGAAGCTATCCCCTCTTGTTTCTCATTCTGCTTTTCCTGTAGTACCTTTTGTTCTTCCTATATTACACTTTGTTTTTCCTTTAGCACACTCTAGTTTTCTTGTAACATGATTTATTTTTCCTATAGATTCCCTTTTCCTTTTTGTTGGAGTGTGGTAGGTGTCTTAGATTGTTTAAAGGATTTTTATCTAGGGGTGGGCCTCCTCACATATGCTATAGGAATATTTGATATGGTTTCTGGAGAGGTGACCTCCTCAACTTTCCTTTTAGTGGGCCCTACCTCCTCTGTTTTACTTGGGGACTCTTCAATTGTGATAGGGGTATTTGTGGGAGTTTGAGGCCTTCCTTGCTTAATCCTATTGCTTTTCCTAGTTTTAAAGTAGAGGGGTTTTTCCCTTTGCCTTTTCTTTTTGGGTTTGACTGGTGAGCTCAAGGTAGCTGAGGTGTCAACTACCTCTTTCTCAATAGGTCCTGGAGACAATCTTGTTTCCTCTGGGGATACTCCTTCTTCTCTAGATGCAGTAATTTTCCCAGGGCTTGGTTTTTCATCGTGCTCTTTCTTTACTTACACCTCTAGGTTTTCCTCCATTTTCTCTACCTCTATCTCTCTTTCCTCTTCTTTCTCTGCCTCTTCTTCTCTTTCCTCTTCTTCTTCTACCTCTTCTTCTCCTTCCTCTTCTTCATCTGCCTCTTCTTCTTCTTATTCTTTTCCTTCTCTTCCTCCAACACTAGAGGCTGGGTTCTCCCTTGGTGTGAGGATTTGATTGCCAATGAATGCCTCTCTACCAATATCCATGAATTTGGACCAAAGGACTAGGATCCTTAGTTTATTCAAAGAATCTACCACTATCAGTTTGATGAGGCCATCGTGGCCTAGGTGTTGGTTCTTTCCCTCTCTCACCTTTTGGCTCATGTCCTTGATGGACTGTAGGAGGAATATGGTACAATGAGTCTTTGGGCTTGGGGAAATTCTACTTGAAACATTAGTTCATGAAGTAATCTAAAATGGTAGCCATAGACTACACTCAACCTTCCTTCACAGGAGATATATTTTAGGATATGGTAGGCCACCTCATCCCAGATATAGGGTAGGATTTCTCTCCTAACTCCATTATTGTCTTCAATAGGTTTTTCATCAGTAGTGAAGAAGTTCTTTTTGGAAATGGCATTGGAGGTTTTGTATTCTCTTCTCCATTGGACTCCTAGCTGAAGGGTTTTCACCCTGCTAATTAGCTCAGGACAGATTGAAATAGCTAATACCCTCACCACAGTGGTGGAACTATGTCATATATGAGAGTTTAGGGCCATGGAAAACCCATATGTAATGTCATCATCATATCCATTCATCAATTCAAAGAATCCTAACCATTGCTACTTTTGAAAATTGTTTGACATAGGAGGGCGAAGGAGGATTGGTTCCTATAATAGCTCTGACGTATAATTCAATAGAAGTAGAGGGTTGGAATATTTAGCTGATGAAAATTTTATATATTTCCTCTAATCTATAGCCAGAAAAATTGTTGCAATCCACAATTTGATTGATATTTACTATGGACTTTAGGGTGCACCAGAATTCAAGTTATGGATATATGAATGAGAGGGTGCACTTACTTTTACCACATGGCATGAGAAAAGGATAATTGGAGATCAAATCAACCATTGATAGCATTCTTTCACCCTTTGAGGCTTCCTGTAGAAATTTCTTAGGCTTCTTGTAGCTTCCTCTTATATAAATGGCAGAGTAGGGTTCGACTCTCCTTGATGGACCCCCAGACTCGTCCTCACCTTAACTATTTTTGAAATGAGCGTAGATGCAAGAGAATTCGAGCCTCAATACATTATATTCCACTTTTGGCTAGGGTTGAGAGCACTGTGATAACTTGATAGAGGCACGAGGTTTCCTATTTTGGACTATTGTCCCACCTAGAGTAATCGTTCCCTTGTCCCTCCTAATCACCACCCACTCTCTATGATCTAATATTAACTGATGTGACACCTCCACATTGCATGAGGGCTCATAAATCACCTTTTTTTCACTAATCGATGGTGGCCAAGTTAAATGGCCACCTCTAACTTATAAAAATACCTCTTCTCAACATTCATAAATTTTTCATTATTTACACACAGGGAGGAGATGAGAGGTTACCATACTTGTGCCTACCTCATTATTGATTGATGTAGGGGTGTGCATGCTGGAGTGTTGGACCTTTTTAATGTCACCAAGGGAGTTGTCTTGCTGTGTTTTTTCTATTCCTGTGTATATCTTCTCTGCTCCTCATGGTATTTGATTTTTGTTGTTACTATGTGTGTAGGCCCTTCGTTGATGTCTCAATTGTTGCTGCTACTTCTAGAGAGTCCTACTTGGAGTGGAAAAGTTCCTCATGAGTTGGTATCACCCCTTCTACTTGATGGAAGGAAAAACTAGGATTATGGCTTTTTTGTAATGGTTGCACTCTCCTATAGTAACCCTTTTCTTCTCTTCCAAGGTCTTTTAATCGCATGGGAGTGATGAGAAAGGGTGTAGATGGATTGGAGGATGATCTTAGTGACCTGATTGAGTAGTCTAGGGTTGTGAAAATGGAGGGAATGTGCTCTATCTTTTTCAAGCAATTCTCAGGATGAGACAGAGTGGATGGTTAGTTTTCAAATATATTGACTTTTCTTGTGAACTGGGATGTATGAATGATGGATGGACGGTGGATCAAGGTGGGAGAACGTCATTTACCTTTGGCAAGGTCATGCTTGTTGGTATTCTTGTTCATATCCTCTCCCAGTAGTTTTTCAGAATAATCTTGTAGTGCTACACGATCTTTCTGTAGCAATTATAGTCTTCCTGTAGCAATCTAGAGAGGGGTTGAAATTTGATTTTTTAGCCACTGGGATGATGGAGAGTGGTGAGGACATGGGTTTGGATGGAGGATATGGATTGGATGGGGGGAGAGGTGGATGGAATTTTGAGGATGTTGGCCTTGTAGCTCTGGAATTCACCACTATCCTCAAACCTACAAAATGACAAAAATTATTAACATACATGTTGTGGATCCATTTCTTGAGATTCTCCTTTTTTTGTGTTTATTTTTTAGAGACACACAAGCTGCCTCAAGAGAAGGTTTCAACCTGTATGCCTGCCATGAACACCTCAAGGGAGGTTTTCACCTAGGGATATTTATGTTTTCCATTTTCTTTACTCCTGGGATGCCTCAGGGAGGTTTTCAACCTAAGAGTTGGTCTCAAATGCTTCATAAAGGTTTTCATCTTGGCCTTTTGTTGTCTTTTCCTTTTTTATTTTATTTTTCACAAAACAAATAGTATCTAGGAATCCCGTGGCTTGAAATCTATGACACTTCCAATCACATTAACCTCTTTGCTGATAGTGTTAATGAATTCTTCCTTGGACATAGGCTTTATTATACCTTCAATTTGTAGCCATTGACAAGAAAGGGAATCCCTTCCTCATCAATGGTCTTGATTTGAACAACTACATTTTCATTGAATTTCTCTATTAGGTATGGGCCTAACCATCTTGTCATAAATTTTCCTTTGAAATCCTTGAACCTAGATTCATATAGTAAGGCCCAATCTCCTTCTTGAAAAACTTTGTCCTTGGTATGCCTATCATGCTAGACCTTCCTCTACAATTGGATAACCTCGGTGTGTAGGGGGGCTTGCATTCTGAAATCATCCAAGCCATTTAACTAGAGTAGCCTCTCCTACTATGCTTTGGTGACATCTAAATCCAATTGGGATGCCATTCTCAAAGTATTGTACTCAAACTCAATAGAGAGTAGATCTTTCTTTCCATAGACCAAATCATATGGGGTAAGACCAATAGTTGTTTTCAAAGTTATGTTATAGGCCCAAGTGGCCTCCACTAATCTATCTGCCTAATCCTTCCTATTGCTAATCACAACCTTGGTGAGTGTTACACAATAATTTGTCACTGACCCTGTATCCCCTAATCTCGGATAAAGTTAGTCCCTGAGCGACATCTTCTCTGTGTCATACCTCAAACAAATGTGTCTACATCTTCCCAGTCATTCAAGAAGATTAACAAATGATCTTTAATCCTAAAGATTGACCCTTTTACCCATGTTTCAAGGTCATCATAAGTAAACCTTATTTTGCCTGTGACTATTTCTTGTAATGAACTATAACGTCGCACCATCATCACAGGGGTACATCTGTTCTCTGCAACAGTCGAATTTTAGGGCTCGTCGCAAGTCCTCAAAACCTTTCTTGCGACGGTGACTCTGAATGCATTATTGACCCACGACGCCATCCCTCAGTCCTAATGTTTGACTTGTGACGATCCAAAGATGGCGAATTAGTTCGAGCATAATGCTTCTGGGTGGTTCTCGAACTGGTTGTTGGGTCAAGGAAGTTTGCCTTTCCTCATCTGGGATGGTGGTTTCACCTTTTGAGAAACCTCCCTTGAGGATAAGCTCTCTCTCCCACATTTATGGAGGCTCCTCCTCTTATAAAAGCATTTCCCATTGATATGATCTGCTAGTTTTTGGGATTGAAGCAAATTAGCTAGTTTTGTTGTGAGATTGATAGTTTGCAGTGTGAATTATTGAGAGTCTAGCAATTGGTTGTGGATTGCCTTAGCCTTGTACTAGTGCTTTTGAGTGAGAGAGAGAGTTATCAATCTCTTGGGAGACCCTTTCGAGAGTGAATGCTTGAAGAAACATACTGGTTGGACCCTTCGAGGAAGCTTGTGACGTCAAGGCTTGGTTGTAAGCTTTGCTTTTGTTCATTTTAATACAATCAATGGTGATTTCCTATGTCATGTGTAAAATATACTTGATCGCTTATGATTCCTTGGCTTTGTAAATGAATATATCATTGTTGTATTATGTTATGTGTTCTGTTGTTCTCTTGTTGTTGTTTCAGGTGAATCGCTCATCGAGGAGAAGGAAATGATAGCTGAAGCGATGCAACGAAAGCTCCATCAAACAATGGTTTGAGGTAGGCTCTTTCAACAATGACTGTTTAAGGAAATTAGCTGTTATTTTGTCCCGCTGTGACTAGACCCACTCTAGGGCTAGAGGGGTTGCCTCTATCCGTAGAGGGAACATTACCTACATCACAAGTTGGCGACTCCACTGGGAATCCTTCATGTGTTGTCTCTTGTTTTTCTCTTGATTTGTTTTTGATTTACATAGTGTCTCTTGGTTTTGGGGTTAAGCCATTAGTGTTCTGTGTTACTTGAGTCAATTTGGTAGTACCTCTCACTGCTTGAGAGATTAGTTTGGTGTCCTTTAGGTTTTTTTGCTTTGATTTTTCTCTTAATTGAGATTGTCGTTGTTTATATCTTAACAGCTACGATGAGTCACACCTATCCTCTTGGGTCAAGCTATACATCGCGGATATCCCGTCATACAGTTGCGACAATTCCTGAAATCAGATCGTTGCTGAGGACAAGTGTACACTTGCGACGATGTCGCTGAGTTGCTACCTTTGTGCTTGCGATGATTGGGCTTCTGTCTCAGGTTGCTCGTTCAACCCCTACGACGATTCTTGTAAGGTTGTTTTTCACAACCTTACCTCCTGGATTAGCCAGCACTACTTGTCCCCTACTAACTCTTGTCCCTTATCACACTTGTGTTGACTGTATTGGTTAAGGCACTTTCTCCTTGGTTTCATTTATTTGAGTCTTGTGTTTTTAGATTGTGTACCTTAGCTCTTTTCAAGGTTTCGTCAAGAAGTCATTTGTGTGGGTTACTCGTCTATCCAAGATTTGTCCACAACCATCTGATTGATTTGTTTGAGTTTGTTCTACTGCTTGGTTTTTCTGATTGGTCTCTAGTGTTTGGTTATTGAACCAATTTCTCATATTGATTTGATTTCCACACTATCAAACATAGATTACATTTGTTTGGATTAGTCAAGCTTGCACTTGTTTTTTTGTCATTAAAATTCCAAAAATAAAAAATATTGCATTCATAAAGCATACAAAAGTGAAATTGCATTTGCATTATTGAATTTTCATGATTGAAAAGTTAGAAGCAAATTTTAAATCTTTCATTAGTAGTTATGAGATTAAGTGCATTGACACATCGTGTTTCTTAGTAAGTGGATTTCTTGCATGCATTGTTGCCCTTGCATTTGCTTGTCTTGGTTTACGTTCACTTGGACATGAATTCTTTACCCTGTTTTAGGTAGGTGTTCATCAAAAGGAATGGTGTTTTACTCATTGTAGCTGCATCCTAGAAATTGTTGAACTACATTCGGTAGGGCATGAAAACCGAAACTTAATCCAAGATTAACTCTTAAAATCTATTGAATGAACCTAACAACACATTGGAACATAACACACATTTATCCAGAGGTCTAGGCTAGAGACATGCTCCAGCGTCGTTAAACCTGCTTACTATTGTGTTCGCTAAGGTTGGGTGATTCCTCCTTTCGTGATCCAATAGGTACTAGTACAGACTTGTGCTCCCCATACCGTCAAGTATATATTGGGAGACTCCACTAGGTTATTAGCCTATTATCCATAGGAAGCTGAGTCTGCCACCTCACGAATCGTAACGCACCGAACATAGCATTCGGGAAGACTTACTGCCATATGGAAAATCCTTGGTCATTTCTCTTTCATTTGATCACCAAGGTGTATATGCAGTTTTGTGATTTGTGTGGTAAAACTCTTGTCTAGTAATCCATAGCAGTCACTTTCGTTCCTTTTCAACTCCTTAAAAGCAAAAGGATCATCTAAGCACTTGTCCTTTTAGGCTCATTAAACATTTGAATGAGACGAGAGTCATATTTTGTCCTTTTTCTCAACTCTTTAAATATGAAAAGGTCAAGTTTTGTTCCCATGTCATAAAATTTATTTGTCCATGCTCACATTTTACTTGTTAATCTTGGCCGTTTTCTTGGTTCACATTGAGTTGCAACCCTATTTGATTATCTCTTTTCCTCATATTTTGAGTTAAGTCATCCTGGCAGACTCACCGATCTCGTCCCCTTTACCAAGCGACAAAGACTCTGCACCCCCCATCTCTTCTAAGGTATCGGCTATTAGTGATACCCTTCCTATTATCCCGAGTATTCAACCTCTTGACTCTCAAGCCCTGGGAGGGGAGCCTTATGATATCAATTGGATTTCTCTTTGGGAACCTTCAGAAGAAGACTTCTTGTTTACTCCCCCTAGTGTTTCGATGGCAATGTCTTCTTCCGACATGGATGAGACGAGCCCCATTACCGATGAAGAGAACCTTGTGTCGAGTGGAGAAATTCCTCTTTCCATGGAGGGTTTCCCTTTTCCCTCGGGTCTTGGTGTGACATTTCCCTTTCGCTATCATGCCTTGTCTGACATCGTGAGTTCCATGTCTCTAAACCAGAGTTCTATGTGGGCTCGTGCTATAACCCCAACCTCAGAACCTTTCATCCCTCAAATACACAATTTATCGGTCATGTCTATTCTGTGAATGCTTACTGTCTATGTGGTCTCTACAACTCCTATTGTTAGTGCTATTATTTTGTCCTTGGTGGTTACCACCATCACTAGGCCTTCTGTTGAACCCACTAGTGGTCGTCCTTCATCTTCGTGTCCGGAGTCGTTAACCCTATGGGTAGTGTCCCACTTTCTTCCGGTTCCATTCTAACAGGGTGGTCATATAAGAAATATATGTTTTCTCTTCAAAAATTGAATCCTAACCTTCTAGGCTCCCAATCACCATCTTATCCGCATAATCTGTTGCACTATTATGATCCTCAAGGGGCTCATATTTATCATACTAGGTCTCTCCCCCTTGAACCTATGGTTGACGTTTCCATTCCGTTATCAGTTGTCTGGTCTCATAGTGCCTACCATGGTGGTCAACAAGGGTAACCGTATCAAGGAAAACCCTACCAAGGACAACCCTACCAAGGGAAAACCTATTAAGGGAAACCCTATCAAGGGAAACCTTCAGGCCTAAAGGACAACGCTTATAGGGACAACCTTCGGCCCTTACAGGTTCCTCTTTTGTTTATTTAAGGAAACCTTCTAGTCAACCAGGTCAACCTCAATTCCAGCCAGGCCAACCTGTTTCCCAGCAAGGCCAACCCTCTAGTCAAGTAGGCCAGCCTCAAATTTAGCAAGGCCAACCTATTGTCCAGCAAGGTCCGCCCTTTAGTCAAGTAGGCCAACCCCAGATTCAGCAAGGCCAACCTACTGTCCAGCTAGGTCAACCCTCTAGTCAAGTAGGCTAGCCTCACATCCAGCGAGGCTAGCTTACTGTACAGCCAACTCGACGCTCTAGTAAAATAGGCCAACCTCAGTTTCAACAGGGTCAACCTATTACCCAGCAAGTCCAACCTTCTGGGAAAATAGGTCAACCTCAGTACCAACAAGGCCAACCTTCTAACTAGTTGGGCCAACCCTAGTTTCAACAAGGACATCAGTCCAGTCAAATTAATCCATCTCCCAACCAGCTAGGCATTCAAACGCTAACTATTTCTCAAGCCTTGCCCGATTTCCAGACTCAGGTTGGACTCTAGACTCAACCTGGTCTCCAAACTCAAATTGGATTTCAAGCCCAACTTGTTTATCAAATGCAGCCTGGGCCTCAGGTGCATTTTGGAGCTCAACCGCAATACGGTCTTCAAGTACTTCAACAACCCCAAGGGCAACCTCAGGGCACTCCGTATCAGAATTATTAGCAACCACAGG
The DNA here is from genome assembly GCA_000404065.3 of Pinus taeda. NCBI lineage: Eukaryota > Viridiplantae > Streptophyta > Pinopsida > Pinales > Pinaceae > Pinus > Pinus taeda. Next base: position 8,512 of record APFE031421355.1, on the reverse strand, counting down.
TCCATCCTTATCAAAATTTTCAGTAGCCCTATGCTGCACCTGTCAGTTAAGCTGGTAACCAATGGGTTGCTGGTGGTCAAAACCTGGGTCAACTGTCTGGTTATACTTAAAATCCATATGGACAAAACCCTTATGGGCAAAATCCTTCTGGCTAAAACCCATGGGGGCAACAAGGGGCTGGATGGAACCCTAATGCCGACTCTTATCAAAAGCCTATGATGTCCTTTAATCCTTAATTACCTTTCTTGACAACCTTGGAACTTCTTGATGTGTCCAAGCTGACGAATGATTCCATCCTTCATAATCCGTATTGGCCACCAGTTCCGACCAAAATTCCCAGTGATTGTCCTAAATTTGATGGTAAATCTGGAGAGGACCCTCAAGTGCATGTCATGACTTATCACCTCTGGTGTTCATCTAACTCATGGCTTTACAATTCTGTCCACCTTCGTTTTTTCCAGCGGACTCTCACTAGTTACGCCACAAAATGGTATATTGAACTTGCTCATGGAACTTTCCAGGATTTCAATTCGCTTGCAATGGCATTTCTTACTCACTTTCAGTTACTGATTCATTATGAAATGGGAACACACCTCCTTACATCTTTGAAATAAGATACAATAATGCACATCTCCGACCATAATCACGAATTGAGAAGGCAACGTCGTTTGATTAAGTTTTGGATCCCTGATCAGCTTATCACTGACTGGTTTACTACCTCGTTTGTTGGTCTGATAGCCCGATATATTGCCATGGGGGCATGTGTTACTGAAGAGCAAGCTATCATGCATGCTCAGTATCTTGATTTAGTTTATTCCCAATCCGGTACGCTGTATGATTACTTTCCTGACACTCTGCGACCCGGAACTACTAAGGCTTCATCCACACCATCCGTTGATGGTGTTATTGGTTCTGTTACTTCATCCTCCTAAAAGTCTTCCGCGACCCCTATGAAGAAAAAATATACTGCTCCTAGTGAAAATGCTTCTCAGGCCCCATCTAATACTGGTAAAACTTTTGAAGTCAATGTTGTCCAGTCCACCACGGCAGATAAAGCTTTGAAAGGTAAGAAAAAAAGGAAAGGCAAGAATAAAGCCGATCCATCGAAGCAGGACCCTCTTAAGCCTTCGGCCGATGATGGTACTAAATGCAAACCTAAGTACCCTTGCCTCATCTGTGATGAGGATCACTACACTAAAGACTGTCCCAGATGGTCTGAGGTTAGTCGTTTGCTCAAGGGGACTCTCGAAACTCCTGATGTGCTTAAAGAGCCTTTTCCCTCTCAACAAACCCAAATGGTGGTTGATCAACCTCAGTCCTCTTCCACTTTTGGCTCTCAAGTTTTCATGGCTGGGACTATTCCCATTCATATAAGTACTCGATTGAAAGAATATCCTCCACCCGTCGGCAAGGAACCTAAAGTCCCTTCAAATGTTCCTTTGTCTAGTTCTGGCCCTCTCCATATTAAACGACCTAGCATTGAGTCAGTCATTCGACCTCCTACCAAAGGAGTACTCTGGAAAGCTTCTTATAACCCCAATGCTCATGCCATGCAGCACTATAGGATTGTGGAGGACTTAGCCCAAGCCCCTTCGGCTATGTCTACTTTGGAAGTCCTCCAGAGTTGTCCCTCCCAAAGGAAGTCTCTATTATCAGCCATTGGTGGCACTGACCCAACCGATTCGAACTTGATTACTTTCGATCTTGACAATCATGTACCACAATTTCCTCATCAGATTGCTTTCCTCATCCAAGTCATCATTAACTCAAAGAATATTCACCGTACTATTATTGATGAGGGCGCCTCCAATTGCATCATGTTTATTGCTTGTTGAAAGGCTATCGGTTCCCCAACATTGAGTCAATCTCCTAATACTTTGGAAGCCTTCGATGGAAGAGACTCCCGTCCATTCGGTATTCTCCCGTGCTTGCCCATCACTCTAGAGGGGAAGATGGTTGAGGTTGAAGTCGAAGTTATTGACACAAATTTGACTTACAACCTTTTGTTAGGTCAAAGGTGGACATACACCATGCATGTTGTGGCCTCATCTCTATTTTGTGTCCTTCGTTTTCCCCACCAAGGGAAAATTATCACGATTGATCAACTGTCCTTCTTCGCTTCCTCCTCTTTGAATGGCAACGTTCCATTTGTGGAGCATACCTCCATTCCCTATGAAAGCTTGGGTGCTAGACTCTTCAAAGATCCTACCCTTATGGGTGTCTTTTTGCTCCCACCTCCCAACATCGCCCTCATAATATGATTTCCATCCGTTTTGATCCTTGGATAGTTCTGCCTGTCAATTAGGTAGACTCCTGGGGTGACATCATGCCATTGAGTCCTGCTGAGCTCAACTATGTAGAAATTGTTTCAGCATCGACTTCATCCTCCGTTCCTACTCCATTGAGAAGATCTCTCAACACCTATGTATAATCCCCTTGGCTTGGAGATATTGTTTCTTCGGATCCGTTACAGGAGACTTTTACTTCCAATGAAGCAATTTTAGAAACCATGTCTTTTGAGGATCCTCCTTGGTCTGATCATCACCATCATTCCTCGTTTCTCCTGAGCCATGGGGCCATGACTACCTATCTAGAGAAATTTGCTTCCTGTATTCCCTCTTAGCCACTTTAGACGCCTATTCAGATTCATGAAGTTTTTTTTGAAGGAATTATGGGGAATATTATGTAAACTATGCCCATCGACATCTCTGTCAAAACCAGGGATTGTTGAGAATATCCATATTGGTGTTACTTGTACTCCAGACGAGATTCAGCTTTATATCGATCTTTTTAGAGAATTTCACGACATGTTCGCTTGGTCATATGAAGAAATGCCCAGTATTGACCCTAGTATCATGGTTTATGAGATCCCTATGTATCCTGGTGCCAAGCCTGTTCGACAATGTTTATGCCCCGTGCACCCGAGAAAAGTCGCGGCTATTAAAGGAGAGGTTGAAAAACTTCTCAAGGCAGGGTTCATTTACCCTATCCCACTGACTGACTGGGTCTCTAATATTTTCCCTGTGACCAAAAAGCAAGGCACTATTAGGGTTTGTGTTGATTACCTCGACATCAATCGTGCATGTCCTAAAGATAATTATCCCACACCTTTTATCGACCAGCTCATCGACGATTGTGTTGGGAGTGAGATTTCTCATTTATGGATGACTTTTCTGGTTATAACTAGATTAATATTTCGCTTGTCGATCAACACAAAACTACCTTTATCTGCCTGTGGGGTACCTTTTTCTTACAAGAATCTCCCTTTCGGCCTTAAGAATGCTGGTGCCACCTTCTAGTGAGCAATTTCCTATGCATTTCATGACATTCGACACATTGTTCAGCCATATTTAGATGACCTGCCGGCTCATTCAGCTAAGCATTCTGACCATCCGAACCACCTCCGTGGTGAGCACCAGTATTCCAGCAATAATGCTACAACTCCTGGGGCTTCCTACTTTACTTTTATCAACCCGGTAGTTTGTAACAAACTTGGAAGTGACGACGCAGTATGCACAAGTACTAGCTCTTACTGTAGGCTGTCACTTGGTCAGCTGGCGCAAGATCACTAGGAACTTAAGCCAACTTCTATGAATTCTCAAAATAAGCTTTTAACTATGAAGAAATAAAGCTAACACTACGGAGGCTATTCTATTTGAAAGAAAGAGAAGGAAGACTGAAATGTAACGCAAACCCTAACAAACCCTAATTTACCAAACTAACCCTACTTTTGCAGAAAAAGAGATGGAAACTGATGAAATGAGTTCCATTGACTACTAAAAAGATATGTCACATCTACTTAAGCTATTCCCAGAAGAAAATAAGAAAAAAACATCTTTTTGTATTTCTTGAGTGTTTTTATGTGAAATTATTATGCTTGCAATTTATGGGATTGTGATTGTGCAGAGGTTTGGTGGTGAAGGAAGATGGACTTGGTTTTTTTAGAGGTGGAGGAAGGTGTGGAGAGGTCCTAAGAAGCCCCTAGTACCCTTCTAAAGACTTCCATTGCAATCGGATTTCGAAAAACCACTTACAGGGAATTCTACAGGAGGCTGTAGGGGATCTACAGGAGGAGGTCAGGAGCTATTTTTGGAGGTTTTGAAGGTGGAAAAATTATGGAAAAGGGTAACTAAAGGCTAGATGAAGGTGTTGAGTTGTCTGGATCTTATCAAGGAAGATCAAGAGGGAACATGATGGTTGAATTTGTTCAAATGACAAGAGGGAAGCTTATGGAGAAAAATGCAGAAATTAAGGCAGATTGGTGAAATGTTGTGAATGACTTGGGGAATCTGTGAGAAGTGAGATGATGCTGGTTGCTTTATGGATGTATGGTGAGCTGAGGTGTCCTGCAAGAGATCTGCATATCTACTTACAAAAACTGATCAAAGAAAGGACGAACTATACCATGAAAACATAAATTTCTCTAGCTTGACCTAATTTCTGACCTACAAATAGAAAATGTTGAACAGTAACCTTTGAACATAAAAGAATGTAGAGAGATCTATTGTAAAAGAACTGGAAATGATCTAGGCAACTGAATCTGAAGCAATACATTAATCTTTCCAAATCAAGTCATCACACTAGAAATTGCATGGGAAAGCAAAATTGTGTTTTTGGTGGCAGCAGTAGTGCCTTGACCTCGAATCATAGTCCTAGAAAGGGAGAAAGTAGATCAGGGCTTGCTATTAGCCTTTTTGAATCTTAGTCTATCACTGCCTTAACCTACTTGAGCAACTGAAACAAAAACAACTATGCAAACCATCAAAAGCAACCTAATCTAAACAAAGTAAAATGAATCTATGTAACAAAAATTAACTCATGAACTGAAGCAAAAACATATAAGTACAAAGCAAGAGGTGCTGGGTAGCTTAGGTTGGGCCCTAAACCAAGAGCTTCAGCCCTCTGAAAGAGATCAGTGCTGGCTCAAAAACTGTTTCATCTCCATTATCAAAAATAAAATTCACATTACATAAACTGTTCTAAAAAGGAAGCTCGAAAATAAGCTGAACATGTGCTGCACAAAAGTGCGAAAATTCTACTAATGACTAGCTAACCTACTGAGGCTCTTAGCCCCACTACTTATACAAATGGAGTTGTTACACAAAAATATCGTCACCATGACTATTTGCAGTCAGTATGGGTCTATCATCACTTTTACTAGCCTCATAAGCAAGTCTCAGACCTCAGGTCTTCATGTCAAGCTTTGCAAATGAGAGAAAGACATTAAAAATCAATAAAACTCTGGTTCCGCACTTTCTCTCACTTTTGCCTGCGGGCCCGCACCCTTTGTTCATATTTCCTGCGTATCTGCACGCTCTGTCTGTAAAGGGGTGGGTGCGTACCCTTGTAAAAGTAAAAAATGCGCAAGTTTATTCTAAAAAACTCACTTTGGGTTAATTCTAGATGTTTCTAGAAGGAATTTTGACGTGGATTGTTCGCTCCAAGGTGGTTCATGCATCCAAAAGAGAAGGAGCTATTCCCTTGATAGGAGGAGCTATCCCTTTGAAGGAGGGCTTTATCCCTTTGAAGGAGGACCTAGTAACTTCCCTCCATTGCACTATAAATTAAGGCATTGGGTCAGTTGCTAAGGAGGTTAGAAGCTGAACATTTTGAGGGTAAATGCTGATGGAATTGGGACTTCCTAGTTAAACTTGAGAGGAGAGATCACATACCTTTTGGTTTCATTGGGAAGTGAGTGAAACTTGTCAAAGTAGAGGAGACTTCTTGTCGGACCCTGGGAGGGGCTTGTACAACATCAAGGCACAGGTTGTAAAGTTCTTCTTCATTTGAATTAATACAATCAGATTCATTTTTCTCAACAAATTGTCTTATGTGGTTTGTTTCATAATCTCCTTGATCATTATGATGAATATTCTTTATGATATTGGCTTTTCAGGTGCTATTTAATTTGTTTGCAGACTTACACTTCAAGGAAGCTCATTTGGAGTGACGGAGCGAGGCTTCCACAAACTTGCATTGGACCCAAGGTAGGTGTAAAACACTTGTTTGCATTTGTTTTTAATTGCATATTTAGAGAAAGATAGTTTTTGATTGGCTTGCTTGTCACCAGATATCTTTAGATACTAGGAAGGTCGATCTTGTCCGCAACCTCGACTCATTCCGCGTGACAAAATGGCGACTCCGCTGGGGACTTGATTGTTTTCCTTATTTTTACTTTGACCTAAGAAACTTGTCTTTTTGTTTCTGTTTTAGGATTGTTGTATGTAGAACTGGGTGGATTTAGTAGATCTAGGATTGTTTTTGCTTTTCATAACTTTAGGAGAAGCCCGCACCCTGTGCTTGTAATGCAGTGCGTACTTATACGCATGTTTACTTTGCACACAGAGCGTGCATGCACCTGTGTAAACTCTGAACCTACGGACCCTGCTAAAATTTTGAAAAACTTAAATTTTACTCTTTCAATTAGTTTTATTTTGGTTTAGATGTTGTTACCCTCTGCCCAGACCTGCATGTGACTTGTTAAAAGCTTTCCTTGGTTTAATTCCATTGGTGTTAGGGTTTTAAGTGAAATTCCTAGAAGTTTTGGTTGCCAATCTTGATTTTCATTTTGGTCGTGTAGTAGCTCAGAGATTAGAAGCGTAGAAGCCTCAGATCACCTTGGTTTTTACTGGCCTTCTTATGAGTCTGACCATTTGCAAAATCTACCTTTGTTGAGGAATCCTTCTTGTGTTTTCTCTTTGCGAAACTTCGAAAAGCTTGTCTTAAAAGTTTGGATTTCATTTTTACAAAAGAAAACAAAAAAATCACTTGTTTTTGACTGATTTGTGATTCTGGACAAGTTAGTCCATGGTTTGCTTATCGCCAAGTAAAACATCCTTGAAAAAGACATCTTGTAAGCTTTTACTTCAAATAGTTTTTTATAGTTTGTAGATCTCAAGATTTGCTTTAGTCATAGTTTTGAGTGTTTTTATAAAAATATAAAAAATCTCTTTTTTGAAACAAGTTTGTTTTGGTAGCATTTGAGAGTTTGAAAGAAAAAGGAAATTTTTGTGAAAATAACTAGTTGTCTCGTTTTGAGTGCATTGGAACAAAAACTCTTCTTTTAATTTGTTTGTTAAGAAAGATTTGTGTTTACACGCTTTTTCATTCTCAAACTCTTTCTTAGCTAGAAGTTCATTGAAGAGAAAAGATTGTTTAATCATCTTAAGTGCATCTTTTTAGTGATTTTGAGTCGAGTCTTCACACCACGAGTTTCATCTCCGCACCTCTTGACTTAATCAAAAACCAATAAAAATAACGCTTAAAGTAAAATTAATCTACAAATCTTTTTATTTCTAGGGCTCTATTACACCAACATAGCTTAGGCTACTGTCTTGGAGTAGGGAGTACTTAACTCTCCAAGACAGTAAATCAAACAAGTAGCTGTATCTTGTTGTAGGAGAGAAATCCAAGGTTGCATCTATGCTCTGGGAAAGCTCGTCTTAAAGGAGAAGCACGAGATCGTGTCCGAACTAGTGTGGGAATCAATCCTTCCTCATTGGGAACGACGCCAGATATTCATGTATTAAAAACGGTAAACCTTGGATTAACCATTGTTGAGGAGCCTGGGGTCACTTGTTGGTAAAACTTGGTTTATGTCAAGGAGCCTTCAAGGGGATTGAGCTTGCTACTCTGCCCTTGCGTGCGTATTGGATCGTAGACTGTTCCCCCAGGTATATTTGTTTCTGTTGGTAACCATAGTGACCATA
>APFE031421339.1:0-16751 GCA_000404065.3 Pinus taeda | reverse complement strand
CACTAAGTATAATGCTTTTTCATGAGTTATTTGCATTTCACATATATACATCAATACTTAAGCGAAACATCTTTTTGTGGGTTTTTTGGGTAAAAGGGGATTTAACATGGGGTTTTCACTTTTCCTAGGCAAAAAAATATTTTAACCTTAGGAAAAGGGGTTTTTTATGGAAAATAAATGAATATGAACTATATGAAAGTGGGAAGGGGAAATTAGTAAATATAGGGATGAATGGGGATGAGGGAAGTTAATTAATTGATCCTGTAGACCTTCATTTGCTTTGTATAATTGCCTCATGGGCATAAAAACATATGGTAAAACATGATAAATGTACATTTTGTCCAATCAATCATCATACTTTTGCAACCTTTCTTCTACTTACCCTTTGCTTATCCTATCATTTTTTCTTCACTTAATGGGTGCATTTAAGCTAGCAAACCCTTTTCCTTTCTTTTTATTTTTTTAAAAGCAAACTATCTAATTCTAACCTCATAACATCCAAGGGCTTAGATTAAACTGATGAGTACCTTATTATTCTCTACCTAATTACTGATCTGCCAAGATTAAATAGTTTAGCCAGATCTTTATTCTCTAATAATAACATCAAATTTAAAGCATGAAGCAGTCAAGATTAAACTATTTGACTGTCATGGGTTGTGGCATTTATGACAAGCTGCACACAACCATTATTTTGCGAAAAAATAGTAGTGGCATTTAAACTCGTTCACTTTCAGAGTTTATTTGTTTTCTTTTCTTTCTAACCTAACATTTTCTTTTTGTGTAATCATCATCAAGATATTTTCAAAAACATTTTATTCTGTTATGTCCATATCCTAACTTAACATTTTTTCAAAATATCATTTTTTTATTTTTTTTATTAATTTACTCTATCTTATCAAAACCAAAAAATACTACAACATGTGGGACCATAGAGAAGCCAAGGGGAACCAAACTAGGTCAAGGGTATGGAGTTGATCAATCAAGGAGGGGCTTAACCTAATTAAGGAAGAGAACAGGATCAAGGGACTAATTTTCTTTAAGATTTTGAATGCAATGATCCCAATGAGGACACTAACCCAAATCAAAATAGGGCAAGAGTTGGTCTTGTAGCTAGGGCTTGCTATATCTCGAGATTCCACCGTCGTATTTTCTTCAAACTTGGAGGACCTCTAGAGCAAACCTCAGTGCAATAGTGGACCAAAAATCAAAGTGTTTGGATGGCTAGAAAGGAATTTGATTGATACCCTAGGTGACCTAGTAGGGCTACGCCTAGAAAGAGAAGAGAACGGCGAGAAAAATAATCTTTGAAAGTGACCACCAGTGGTTGGACCAGAGCCTTGCCTTTGGGAGAGATGGAGTCAAGATGAATTTTTATTTTCGATAAACTATACCGAATCAAGGAGACCTCTAGACAACTTCACATGGCAATTAGGGCATGAGAGCAGCGACCATAAGATTTTATACTTCGATATGTAAGAATTGATGACTTCTCAAGGTATGTTTAATGGAAACTAACCTCTAGGAACATTCATTTGTTATACATGACACATGTAACATATGCACCACTATAATAGATCAAAAATCCCACAATTTCACATAAATTAGAGGCGATTTCAAACCTAGATGGCGAAAATCACAACAACATTCATGTGACAAGATAAAACTAAAAAATAAACATGAAAAGAGCACTTACATGTACAATGAGTATATCCAATCATCAATACAAGACAATTTTGAAGCTCCAAGATCAAGAGAATAGTATCCAAACATCAAAATTCATCCATGAAACCAAACTCATCTTCAAAAAGTGAATGCGAAATTCTCACAAGAGCTAATAACCCAAACAAGTGATGATGATGAGAGGAATGAATGAACCTCTCATCAATAGATATCCTCTCTAAAGAGTTTGATTTGCCTAACTAGGAGTACTTCAACCCCAAATAATAAAATAATGCACAATACTAACATTCCTTGGTGACAAGCCCACCGAGATAGCTCAATGATACAAAATAAGGCCTCTCAAGAGGTCAAAATAATAAACATGACGAGTCGTTGGGCCTTTGAGAGGGCCCAATGGAGTCCAAAATGCGCCAATGTGTGAGAATAGGCTCCAAACATACTGAATGAGGGGTTGGCCCCTTGATATTAATCAAGTCACGTGTGGTGCCCCAAAAGTGGGCGTGGGGGCACAATGACATCCTCATGGGTCTCCAAGTGAAACAATAATGCCTTTAAACCATCTGCAAGGGCTAGGATGATGAAATAAACCCTCCCTTTGTCTCCCGCAGTGATACACATCCTCATCTGGACTCTGGAACCTCAGCCAAGTGTGTGGAGTCAGTTGGGCATGGGGATCTAGGTGCATCATCCTCATCCGAAAGGGTGGAACACGAGCAATATCTAAAGGGTTTTGGGGATCCATGAAGTTCTCTCTACTATGGTGGAGGCCCATGGCTCTTAATGCTCACCCTACAAGTGCCAATGTGGCCCTCTAGAGAGCTTGGATCCCATATAGGGAGACCAAACCCCAAATGGAGACCCACTTGCAATCCTACATAAGATCCAATGCATCCCCTTGCCCTCCAATACAACAAATCATTAGAATAATCAAGTAAAAGAGTTTACAAATCATGAGTTCAAATGGTCATTTCATGGTGGCATGCCCTTCCATAGTGAGTTTTGGCATGTACTATTGATTTCTGGTAGCATCAGATGTACTCTAAGCCTCAAAATTTGCAGGAAGGCTAGGACACGTGTATTCTGGAATACCTAGAAATCGTTTTGGGAAATTCCACTCGGAGATAGTTTTATTAAAACAATTAATTATTTTTAATGGATGCCTAAGTCTAAACTTAAGAAATTAAAATCATTAAAGAGTATTAATAAAACTGGGTGTGAATCTTCTAGAAAAAGACGGAGATCGAGTCAATATGATCTGAGCCATTGATTAGAATTTAATCTGGGCCATTGATTATTCACCGAGAAGATTATAAGAAGGACTTCGATGGGCACTTGGAAGACACACCAAAGGCAGATACTCAATTGCCCAAGTAGATTGATTTTATCACTAGCTGAAGTTTGGCAAGAGGAAATCAAATCAGAGTGTGAGTAGCAGGTGAGAGAGAGAGGGTATTAGCAATAGTCGAGAGTGCAGGAAACATTAGGAAGATGCAGCACAGAAGAGGGGTGCACATCACCAACGCAGAGGTAGTGACGAAGGGGCAACGCAGAGGCAGTGACGCAAGGACAATGTAGTCACTGCGCAGAGGGTGATGCAATGTGGCTAGCGTGAGGGAAACATGTCCTCTCAAGTGTCAAAAATTCACTGTGGAGTGGAGAAATTTGTTTGTAAAATTCCTCTCAGTAATTCTTCTTCTATTCTGTTATTCGTAGATTGTACATGAGATTTTGCTGAAGAATAATAAAAGAACCCTCATCTACTACACCAGTTTTGGAACATTGGGTTTTTCCAAGGACAATTGTCCAAAAATAATTGTGTTAATGTGCTATTGTTGTGCTAGTATTTTCCTTACATTTATTTTCTGCAGCAATTAATTTGTAACGACTGCAGTGTATGTATTTCAATATTTTCTGTAGAAAACTACAAATAATTTGTTTCAGTAAATTAAAAAATAGAAGAAATATTATCAGTTTCTACAGTAAGATTTTCACATGGTATTAGAGCGAGGTTGGAGAGATCTAGTGCAGAAGAAAAGGGAGCAGCGTAGCACTGCATAAGCAGCTGCTCGAAGCCCCCAGAAGGCTGCGTAGTCCTTGGGCCAAGCAGGTAAGATTTCGAGGGAGAGTTAACTCTTTGAGAATCAATCTCTAGATCGAAGGGTTGTCAAAGGCAAAGGGAGCAATGTGGTTCTTTTGCAGAGCAAATCTCCAACTAAAATGCAGTGTCTTGCAGTAGTAAGTACAACGTTGAGAAGGAGAATAGCACGGAACAACATGGATAGTCAAGATGTATTATCTTCTAGATTGGAAGAAGAATTTGCATGTTTGTCAAGTTTAGCATCAACAAGTGTTTGGTATATTGATAACGGGGCTTCAACTCACATGATTGGATTACGAGAGTACTTCTCTAGCTATCAAGAAGAGCAGATGGACTTCCACATCACTATGGGAAACGGAACGAAGTTACTCCAGTAGGGAGAGGCACCATAGCGTTTCAGACGGAAGCAAGAACCAACATAAGAGCCGCTAATGTGCTGCATGTGTCGGGGTTAGGAATGAATTTGATTTCAATGTCCCAATTATAGGATAAGGGGTATGATGTATACTTCATTGGAAGGAAGGTGTATGTCAAACATTCCAGTTGGAAGAAGGTGAGACAAATTGGAGCTCAAAGCAACAAATTGTATAGATTGCAGCTCGAATCTCCAATGGAACTTATAGGCAGTAATTATAATGGTGAAAGGAAATGAACGAACTATGGCAGAGGCAAATGGGACACTTACACCATGGAGCACTGAGGATGCTCGGAGAGACTGTTACAAGAGTTCCATTCCTCAGTACTGAGCATGATGATGTATGCAGAGGATGCGTACTAGGGAAATACGCTAAGCCAGTTTTTCCCAAAAGTGACAACAGAGCAAGAGGCGTGTTGGGATTGATACACTCAGATATTTGTGGCCTGATGTCCACAAAAGCTCTTAGCAGTGATGAGCACTTTGTCACCTTTATTGATGATCACTATAGAAAAACCCGGATCTATTTCTTAAAGACCAAGGATGAGATCTTTGATTGGTTTAGAGAGTTTAAGGCTCTCGTAGAAAACATGACAGGGAAAAAGATAAAGGTATTGCGTTCAGATAATGGTGGAGCATATACAGATAAAAACTTCACAGATTTTTGTGCACGGGAGGGCATCAAAAAAGAGTGGAAAACTCCATACAATCCACAGCAGAATGGAGTAGTGGAGCGGAAGAATAAAACAATCGTCGAGGCAGCATAGGCTATGTTATATGACCAAGACTTGCCTAGATTCTTATGGGCAGAGGCATGCAACACAATGGTGTATATCCATAATAGATCTCTTAACAGAGCATTAGGGAAGAAAACGCTTGAAGGAGTCTTCACAGAGAAAAAGCTAGAGGTGAGTCATATCAGGATATTCAGAAGTCTGGCATATTGTCACATTCCAAACGAGAAGCGTAATAAGCTGGATCAGATAGCAAAAAAGGGGTACCTCATAGGGTATAGAGAGACCTCAAAAGCATACAGAATCTACATTCCAAGTAGCAAGAAAATTGTACTAAGACGAGATGTAAAGTTCGTGGAAAATAGAGCTTTCAAGAAATCTCGAGAGATGCCAGCAGAAGATCAGTCAACAAATCTTCCATTAGTCGAACAACAGTAGGGGTAGTAGGAAGGACAAGCAGGAGGACAGATATCAAGATTGAGTATCATAACCAGCACCAATATTTCCTCAAGAGTAGGAGATCTAGGTAGTTCTCAGCAGATGGAACAGTAGGAAAAGGAGAAGGATTTGATTGAGCCTCCCACCACCAGTGGTAGAACTAGCAGGGAAGTACGACAAGCGTTGAGGAACGTAAAGTAGTTTGTCAGAGCTCCTAGAACCGACAAGAGGCAGCGTAGACAGCCTAACAGGTACCAAGCCTTGGTAGCACAGGTTGAAGAATCCTCCAGTTTTCAAGAAGTTGTACAACACCAAGTTTGGGTTGATGCCATGGTAGAAGAATACAGTTTTATCATGACGAATGATGTCTAGGAAGTGGTACCTAGAATAGAGGATAGATCAGTTGTAGGACCAAGGTGGATCTACAAGATTAAGTACACTGCAGATGGCAGTATAAAGAAGTATAAGGCTAGGTTTGTGGCAAATGGATACGCACAAAAGGAACGAATAGACTATGAGGAGACCTTCGCCCCAGTAGCTAGATATACCTCTATCAGATCCGTTGTATCCCTAGCAACTCAAATGGGATGGGAGATTCACCAAATGGATGTCAAGACAACATTCTTGAATGGGATGATAGAAGAAAAGGTGTATATAGAACATCCCAAAGGCTTCGAGACTCATGAAAAGAGAACTCATGTATGCAGGTTGAAGAAAGCCCTATATGGGCTCAAGCAAGAACCAAGAGCATGGTATGGTCAGATTGATAGTTACTTACAAGAGTTGGGATTCATCAAGAGTGATGTTGAACCCAATCTCTACTATCTAATGGTGGAGAATGAGCCACTTAATCTGCTATTATATGTAGATGACTTATTTCTAACAGGGTCATCTGGGCTCATAAAGGGCTACAAGAAGACTCTTGAAGCAGAATTCGACATGAAGGATATGGGGTTGACGCATTATTTTGTAGGGTTGGAAGTTTGGCAGAAGAATGGGGAGATTTTCCTTGGGCAAGGAAGATATGCTACAAAGATTCTGAAGAGATTCAGAATGCAGGATTGTCGGCCCATGGCTACGCCTATGATCACCAACTGGAAGAAAATAGATGCATCATGAGACAAGGAAGTGGACCCCACCTTGTACAGATAGCTCATTGGGTCACTCATGTATCTGATCAACACTAGGCCAGACATTTGTTTCGTTGTCAACACCCTTGGTCAGTTCGTGGAACAATCGGATATGGGTTGAAAATTTGAAATACACCGGAGGAGATGACATTAGATTGAGTGGATTCATAGATGTAGTTTGGGTAGATAGTTCAGTGGACTGCAAAAGTACCTATGGGTATTGCTTCAGCGTTGGATCAGGAATGATCTCTTGGTGCAACAGGAAGTAGAAGTCAGTAGATTTGAGCTCAGCAGAAGCAGAATATATGGCGAGCAACACAGAGACGTGCGAAGCTATATGGCTTAGAAAACTGCTTGTGAGTTTGTCCAGGAAGGGGATCGAAGCGACCAATGTTTATTGTGATAATCAGAGTTGTATCAAACTCTCTGAGAATCCAGTATTCATGATCAATCGAAACACGTTGATATCAAATGCCACTTTATCAGAGACTGTGTTCAGCGTGGGGTAGTACAACTACAGTATGTCCGCACCAATGTTGCAGGAAACGTGGTATAGAGGTCTGTTTCCGTACGGAATGGGTACGAAACGCGGAAACGCGTTTGGTACGGCTGTGAAACGCGTTTCCGGCCGTACTGCCACGTTTCTCGAAACGGAAACGTGGCCAGTAAACGCGTTTCAGGGCCGTACGACCCACGTTTCCTCATTTTTTTTTTTTATTTTTTTTTAGGGTATGTTAGTGACTTCTTATTGCTTCTAGATGCGTGTCTAAAGTTATAAAAGTGAATTTTTTCCCTAGTGTTGATATACAGTTCATGGTAATGTTAAATTCTTAAAGTAAAAGTGATATTCTCCTTTATTTTTCATTTTCATTCTTTTACTTAAATTTTTAACATTACCATGAAATGACTCAGGATGTTTGAGAGTGGTTTCGCCCTCATTGGATTTCATATGGAGAAAGTAGAATTTTAGATCTCACTCAAAATCCAGCAGACTTATTTGTTTTTCAGGGTTTCAGGATTGGAGGGATTGCAATGTTTCCATTGGATTTTATCATGTACTAGGGTATGGAACTTGTATTTAATCAAGAGAACCAAGCCCTCTATGCAGGGGAAATTCCCAATAATCAAGATCATGTAGGGTACTAGGGTATGAAACATGTATTTAATCAAGAGCGCTAAGGTTGTTCAACTATAGGAGGAGACTCCCAATACAACAATGGTCCTTCTAAAGAATGGGATGTAGATGCAGAAAATCATGATTTGGATCTCTCTCTTACAGCCTTATAGTCTTTAATGTACTTGCAGCCTCATATATTAATATAAATAAAGGTTGATTTTGAGATTTGGATATATAATAAAGGTTGCTTTTGGATATTTCGATATTTTTATTTTCATGATGTGATCATTGATGAGTAAATGTGATGTAAATTTATTTTTTTTGTAAGCTGGGGAGTTACCATTTTCTATTAACAAAATTGAAACCACTACAATCTTAAGGTGGTCTCAACCCGCCCCGAGGGGAAACCGGGTTTATTGACCACCTATAGTTTTTAACTGCTAACCAAAAATAGAAGGTTTTCAGTCTATCTTTCCAGGCTTTGTAAACATCAACCTTATAACCGTTACTATTGTCATATGACTGCAAGTAAAACTTAACATATATCCTATACATAGCTAATGGAAACTGAGAATTGCACTTTCTAAATTCTTCAAAAAAACATGCCTTTTCTTCATTGATTCCCAGCATCTTCTTGTTGCTCCTTCTCCTTCTTGATTACCAAGCCATTCGCCTATAGCTGCTGCTAAATATCCTCTAGCCTCTTGTCCTGCATGAGAAGGGTGATTAGGATGTTCTTCAGCTCTTTCTTCAGGTTTGGGATCCCCTGTGATAATTCAGCGATTTCCAAGGCTATCTGCTCCATAGCCTTGGCCATAAGCCTTTTCATTACCCAATATAAGTGCAAAGACTGTTTATATAATGTCATTTGGCCTCGAGTATGTCCTGGATCCGGCAGGAGATGCACCCAGTCCTCCATTTCTTCCTCAGACTATGCCTGAATTGCCTCTTCCTCCCAATGCTCAATTATCCTTCTGATTTTCGGGTTAGTCTTCTTGCTGTAGGCTCTCTCAGCTGTCTAAACCTGTGTCTCAATAGTCCTCCTTCCCTGTCTACCTGCCCCTTCAACGCTGGTCTCCCCATCTTCCACCGTACCTTCTCGACAACAACGACCCCGTCTGCTTCTACCCTCTGCTACTCCCCGCTTCCTCTGGCTTCCCCTGCCTCGTCGACCTCGCCCTCGACTCCGTCTTCCGCTCTCTTCCTCAGCTTCCCTTTCCTGACTTCCTTCAGCTTCCTCCCTTCCTCTTTTCATGGTCCTGCTTCCTGTATTTCTCCCATTTAGACCGCGATTTCCAGTCCCCTGTGCTGCCTTCTCATTTTTCGCTTCGACGTCTTCGCTTCCGCTCTCTGAATCATCATACACAGGTATATAGAACTGCTCTGTATCCCCCTCCATTATTCCTTTTCCTTTCGCATCCTGGTTCCCTCGACCCTGGTTCCCTTCTCCTGCCCTGCTCCTCATCCATCTGCCTGCCGACATACTCCCTTCTGCTGCCATTCTTCCCTCGCTTCTTTGCCTCCTTCTCCGTGTCCCTGCTCTTTCTACTCGGCTCCTTATTCCTCCCTCTCTCCCGGCTGTGTGCTGCTGGTTCTCGCCACTCTCTCCTGTTTCTCTGCATGCAATTTTCCGCGTTCCTCTTCGCCACCCTTTCTCTCTTATGCCTCCCCTCCTTCTGCGCTTATACCTTACCTCCCTTACCGCTCTGTTGTCCCATTCTTCCACGCTATCATTCCCCTGTCTTGTTTCTGACATACTGACGCCTCCACCGTCCTCCGGCTGTACCTTGCCGTCCTTTCGCCTTGATCGGAGATCCTTCTCACCGATCCATTTGCCCGTGATAATCATTCCCTGAACCCCGTCTGTTCTTACCTGCCTGACACACCGTCGATTATTAATTACCTGTCTTGCCACCTTGCTCATCCCGATCGGGTGTCTTGTCCTCGTTCTTTCAAACTGTGACTGCTTCATTATGGTCCTGGGTGATTATGTTTTTAAGTTCTCCCCAGCTTTGATCCGCTTCTAATGAGGGCCAGCTCCTGTCCAAACTTTTGGTCGCCTCTTTACTCCCCCAATTAGCCAAAAGGTCCGCAGCCCTGTTCCCATTGCGTCTCACATGTTTTATTATTTTGTAATTGATTCTGTTTAACAGAACCGCTATATCTTGAATAATGCCCGCTGTCCTCCAGCTTTTTGCAGCTTGCTCCCAGCTCTTTCCATCCTTTAATTTGCGCAGCATCCCTATCGTTATTTGCGAATCCCCTTCTATCTCCAGGTTCATATATCTGTTTCGCACTGCTATTCTCAATCTTTGGTGTACCGCCCAGAGCTCCGCTTCGTTGTTCGTCATCTCGCCTCCCCATTCCGCGAAAACCCACCTTGTTTTTCCTTTGCTGTCTCTAAAGATACCTCCTAGGCCTGCTGGTCCAGGGTTACCTTTAGATGCCCCATCAAAGTTCAGTTTTATGAAATGCTCTCCTGGATATCTGAATTGGTTGGGGCTTTGAGCTTGAGGGTTGCTTTTATTCTCTTTTCTGGGATAAATCATACTAAATTCCATATTTAATTTGGAAGCTATTCCTCCTTCCTCTTGGTTCATTCTCCAGTCCTCCTCTTCCCATGTCTCTGATAGAACAGTTTCCTTGATCGACTTGCACACCTCCTCCCAAATTCTTTCAAGTTGATAGCTTTGTCCCCTGAAAATCCTTCTAATGCATTCTTTCCAGAGGAACCATATCACAAAACCTACCGATAGGTTCCATATTCTTCTTATTACTTTGCTGTGAAATTGTCCTTTGCCCCATTGCATTATGGTGTTCTGAATGCTACTTGGATCTCTCATTGTCTTCCCAAAGAGCGATCTGATCTTCTCCCACACGTTTCCTGCATAAAGGCATTTATTTAGAATGTGCTCCTGGTTTTCCTCTTCTCTACTGCATAGGCTACATCTCGAGGGCCCATAATATCCTCTCTTCTGGATTTTATCCCAGGTTAGAATCCGTCCTTCACTGACCAACCATGCGAATATTGTGATTTTCGGCCACCATTTTCCTTCCCAAATTATTCTCCAATCCATTGCCTCATCTTCCCTTTCTTGTTTTGTTGTTAAGTAGTAGGCTTCCTTTACTGTAAAAGTCTCTTTCATTGATCTTCCCCACCTGAGAATGTCCATTCCTGGTCGAGTTTTAATTTTTCTTAATTCTACTTCTTTAGTGTAGATTTTCTCCATTTCTTGGTTTATATTTTCAAACCATTCCTCTGGTTTCCTCCAGGTCCTCCATATTCCACTGTTCTCTTCATTTTGCCAATAATCTCTAACATACTCCATACCTGCCCTCTTCGCTTTCTGTTGAATCTCTTGTAGGGTTTGTATCTCTGACATTCTATCTTTCTGCTGCCATCCATCCTCCCAAAATTTGGCGTTGCTTCCTTCCCGAATTTCACAAAAAGCATGTTTATTGACCACTTCTCTGTTCTGACTTGCCAATTCCCAGATAGAGGATCCTTTTGGGACTTCTTCAATTCTCAGCCTACCTTCTATTGAGTATGGCATGTTATATTTTATTTCCCATATTTTTTTCCACACATCCTTTCCTCCTTGTACCCATCTCCACGATAATTTGGCGCCTAGAAGCTTATTTAGCATTTCCGGATCCCTTATACCTAATCCTCCTTCCTCTTTTCTTTTTACCAGATTTTTCCATGAGACTAAGGCCCATTTCCTTTGTTGTTTAGGTCCTCCCCAAACAAACTTCCCAAATATTTCTTTCAATTTTGTGCATACTCCTTTGGACGCTGCTCTGATGGACAGAGGGTAGATAGGGATCGATTGCAGGACTGATTTTAACAAGACTATTCTACTGGCTATGTTCAAAGACCTAAATGACCAGCTTGCCAGGCGTTTCTTTATTTTATCTATAACATCCTGCCAATTTTTCATCCGGATGGGGTGTATATCCAACTGATTCCCCAGATACTTGGTGGGGAGATCCCCCTGTCTGAAGCCTAAAGTTCTAGTTAGATGAGCTTTGATGGAATCAGGGGTGTTAAATATAAATGTACAAGATTTTTCTTTATTTACCTCCATTCCTGAAGCCTCCATGAAGATTTCAAGCACTCTTTTGATATTCCTTACCTCTTTTATAGAGACTTCTCCAAATAGCATTATGTTGTCTACAAATTGCTGATGCGTTATTGCCAAGTTGTTTCCCCATGGTTTTAAGCCTTTAATTCTCTTTTCCCTTAGCTCTCTTTTGATGATTCTCCCAAGCCCTTCAGCTGCCATTATGAATAGAAAAGGAGAGATGGGGTCTCCTTGTCTTATACCCCTTGTTGCATTAAAAGTATTCATTGGGATACCATTTACCAGTATTGAGAAGATCGGAGTTGAGATCATGCTGTAGACCCATTCAATCCATCTCTTTTCGAAACCAAAAGCTTCAAGCACCATTCTAAGGTATCTCCAGCTCAAGCGGTCATAGGCTTTTGAAAGATCTAGTTTGATCATCATTCCCCACTGCTTCTTCTGATTTAGGGAATGAATCATCTCTTGTGTAATTACTAGTCCATCCAGAATTTGACGCCCCTCCACAAAGCCAGTTTGTTCTGGGGAGATGATAATCGGAAGTAAAGGCTTTAATCTTTTCGCTATCAGAGTGGCTATAATCTTATAAATGACATTGCATAATGCTATTGGGCGAAATCCTTGAGCATCCTCCGACTTGTTATTTTTAGGAATCAGGGTTAGAAAGGTCGAGTTAATACCTGGCCAGATCTTTTGCTTCATTCTTGATTCCTCGACAGCTTCTAGAATTTCCTGCCCCAAGAAGTGCCAACCTGCCTGGTAGAATTATACTGTGAACCTGTCGGGCCCAGGAGCCTTGCCTTTTTTCATATTCATAACAATTTCCTCAACCTCTTCCATAGTGGCTGCCCTCATCAATGCCTTGTTCTGTTCAATTGTTATGAGTTTTGGTATTTCCTTGCAGATATGATCAATTGCTTCTCCCTGTGCCTCTTGCGATTCAGTGAGAATCTCTTTATGGTAATCCACTAGGACTTTTTCAATTCCTCCCTGTTCTATTATCCATTCCCCCTCCGCATTTTTAATTGAAAAGATCCGGTTCCTTTGTTTGTTTTGGATCATCGCTTGATGAAAAAATTTTGTATTCCTTTCACCCTCGCGCAACCATTTAATCCTTGACTTTTGCCTCCACATAATCTCCTCCTGTTTTCTTCTCTCTTCCAGTTGGTTGATTATTCTACCCTCCTCCTTACTCTGTTCTTCATCCCTTCCTTCCAAGATTATTCTCTGTTGAATGTCTTCCATTTCTTTCTCCAATTTCTGTTTTTCCTCCATGATGTTCCCGAACTCCTCTTTGTTCCACTTTCTAATTTTACCTTTAATTTCCTTGAGCTTCAATTGAATGGTATGCATTTTTCCTTTACCTTTAACTCTACTCTAAGTCCACCATTCTTCCAGTTTGTGTAAAAAATCGGGATTTCTGAGCCAAAAGGCCTCAAATCTAAAAGCTTTCTTACCATTGTTTTTCTTGATATCCATTTCTAGTCGAATCGGCCAATGGTCTGATCCTAGTCCTGGAAGGATTTTCGTTTCTATGAATACATCTCGGTTCAATATTTGTTCAGATAAGAGAAACCTATCTATCCTCGAAGCTATCTGGCTTTTTCCTCCCCTCCTATTATTCCATGTAAAGACACCGTTAGTTGTGGGAATATCAACTAGTCTATGTTCTGTTATTAACTCATTAAACTCCTCCATTCTCTGATCTGGTCGCCTTATACCTCCTTTCTTTTCACCTAAGTCGCGGATCAAGTTAAAATCTCCTCCTATTATCCATAAGTTACTAGGAATGATTCGTCTTATTACCTGGACATTCTTTAGGAAATCCTTCCGGTCCCTGGGTAAGTGGGGGCCGTAAACCCCTGAGATGAGAATTCTTTCCTCCATTCCTGTCAATCTAAACAAACCTGTTAATATTCTAGGGAGGCTAATCCAATTTTCAAAAATTACCTCCTCAGGATTCCATATAATTGCTAGACCTCCAGCTGAACCAACCGCATCTTGAGCCATTACCTCATATTCAGGTCTCATCCTTTTCATTATTTCTTGCAACTGTTGTTGATCCATTTTGGTTTCCTGAATTAGCATTATGTTGGGTTTGTCCTTCTTCAATCTCTCCTTTAAATATCTCTGCTTGCCCTTACTATTGAGTCCCCTAATATTCCAACTTGTAATTATCATTTATAACTTTTTGAAGGTTGTTGAAATACCTCTGACAGAGGCATCACTCTTCCTGAATTGACTAGTGTTTCTCCTACTGCTTGAATCGTTTCATTTATTGTTCGTCTGCCCCTCTTTCTGCCCCCTTTGCCACTACCGTCCATTCCCAGGTTTCGATTTCCCTGTGATCCTGTTTGATCTGCTCCGATCTCTGGAATACAACCTTTCTTCTCTTTGTATTTTTGGAACGCTTCCTTGTATTGTTGTTTCTGTGATTCCGGTATGAATCTTTCATCTAGGTTCTTCCATTCTTGAAGCAGTTTCTTCATTATTCTTTCCTCTTCTGTCCCATTATCTTTTCGATTGTCTGATCCCTTCAGCATTTGTTCCACTGTGGTCTCTTGGCTTTCTCCCATCTCTACTTCTGCTTCTCTGTTCTGGCTTATACTTTTACCTGTTGCGCCGATTATGATCTCCATTGGTGCATCCTCATCGTCCTCTTCTGCCTTCTTTCCACCTTCGATTTCTTCTTCCTCATCTTGAAGGACCTGAAACTTGTTCTAGTTTTCAGCTGGTATATTCTTTTCTTTTGGTTGTCCTCTTGCTCCCTCTGATCTTGGTTTTTGCCTTCTCTGAACTTCTTTGAAACCCTTTTCCCATGTATCCGATCCTTCTGCTTTCCTTCTTTCTTCCTCCAAAATTCTTATTGCCTCCCCCTCTCTATTTTCTGGGCACTGTCTGTATAGATGTCCGTACTCGTGGCATCTTCGGCATCTAAAGGGGATGTGCTCATAATCTATTGGCTGTTGCCATATTTCATCATGGTATTCCACTTCTATATATTCCGGCAAGGATTCTGCTATGTTCATGTACACACATATCCTAGAGTAAGATGTGTACTTTCCTCTTTTAGTCGATTCTGCCACTTTGACGAAAGCTCCGATCGAGTTCCCAATCCCTTCCAATATCTCAGGGTCCCAAAATTCCGTTGGTAACCCAAAAAATCTGACCCATATGGGTGCTGCTAGTAGTTTCTCCGTATCTGGGTTGTATCTATCTTCCCAATGCCTCATAAAGAGTCCAGCATTGTTCATGAAGTATGGTCCCTCCTCAAATATTCTCTCCTTGTCTTCTAGGTTTGCAAAAATGACTGTAAAAAAGCCCTTTGCTTCTAGTTTCAGATCTATATGTCCTTTTGGCTTCCATCTTAGTTGAATCCATTTTGTTAGATCCTTTTCAGATGGCCAAAACCCTATAAACTTACATATCAATGCATGATCCTTCATATAGCAGCGGTAATCTTCCAGTTTATTGTTAGGGATTACGTACCTTGGTTTTTACTGTGCCCTAGGTAAGCATCTGTTTCCCATTCTTTCTTGCCATCAGTTTCCCAGCATTGGTATGTCTCTGTCATTCTCTTTCTGCATTCCTTGCTTCCCCCCTCAACTGATTTTGCCTGCTACCACGTTTCTGAAGGAGGGGATCTCTCCCCTCCCCTAATTTCCGTCCATGGCTCCCTTCAACCCCACCCGATTTCTTTCTCCCTCCCGCCTTTCTGTTTACCTTTACTAATCTTCGTCCGCGATTGTATGATCCTTCCCCGCCCCTCCCGAGTCTCCTTACCTCGCCTCCGTGGCTCTGCTAACCCGATCTCAGAAACCCTAGCCGCGCTGTCGCCTCAGGTCTGCCCCCCAAATGTGATGTAAATTAAATCTTAATGTTTAAGTGTAATAAATTATAATGTATCATTTATGCTTTATGATTGCACTATATATATATATAATATATATATATAATATATAAATATTTTACAATATTTAGATTATACTATATATAGATATATTCGCGTTTCCCCATTTCCAAAATTTGGGGAGGTCGCATTTCATATCGCTTCCCGTTTCAGAAACTCGTACCCGTTTCCCCGTTTCGTGCAACTTAGGTCCGCACAGGAGATCAGGTAGCAGAAATACTCACAAAGGCTCTAGGAAGAGATAAGCTCATCCATTTCAGGGAGCAGATGGGTATGGTAGAGAACTCGTTTCAATAGCAAAAACAGATGGTTTCTCAGTTGCAGCAATAGTAGATGAGAGGGAATTGGAGTGTAGATGCAGTAGTTGGAAGCAGTATGCCGGGATAGCAGAAGCACAAACATAGCATTTGCGCAGTAGTTGGTGGACAATGATGTCAAACATCAGCAACATAGAGGGAGATGATACAGAGTCAGGGTGATGCTTCAGTGGGTTGCATTACTAGAGCACATTCCTTGCTAAGAGAGATTTTTTTTTTCTGGTAGCATCAGATGTGCTTTAAGCCTCAAAACTTGCAAGGAGGCTAGGACACATGTATTCCAGAATACCCAGAAATCATTTTGGGAAATTCCACCCGAAGGCAGTTTATTAAAATAATTAATTATTTTTAATGGATGCCTAAGTCTAAACTTAGGAAATTAAAATAATTAAAGGGTATTAATAAAATTGGGTGTGAATATTCTAGAGAAAGACGAAGATCAAATCTATATGATCTAAGCCATTGATTAGAATTTAATCTAGGTTGTTGATTATTCAACGAGAAGATTATAAGGACTTTGATGGGCATTTGGAAGACACACTAGAGGCAGATACTCAGTTGCCCAAGTAAATTGATTTTCTCACTGGCTAAAGTTCGACAATAGGAAATCGAATTAGAGGGTGAGTTGCAGGTGAGAGAGAGAGAGGGTATTAGCAATAGTCGAGAGTGCAAGAAATGGCAAG
Organism: Pinus taeda; assembly: GCA_000404065.3. Taxonomy (NCBI): domain Eukaryota; kingdom Viridiplantae; phylum Streptophyta; class Pinopsida; order Pinales; family Pinaceae; genus Pinus; species Pinus taeda. The sequence continues at coordinate 144 of APFE031421339.1, read as the reverse complement.
AAGAGGCAGCGCAAAAGAGGGTCACCAGTGCAAAGGCAGTGACGCAGGGACAGTGCAGTCACTGCACAGAGTGTGACACAAAGTGGCTAGCATGAGGGCAACAGGTCCTCTCATGTGTCAGAAATTCACTGTGGAGTGGAAAAA